>CM068838.1:126965927-127123427 GCA_028554795.2 Sinohyriopsis cumingii
TTACACGAATGTAAAGATTGACTCTTGCGCGCTACATATTAGTCAAATATCGAGATGTCTTATCGGTCTTCAAAAATTAGTAAACATAACATTTCTACAAAAATGTTTACATCGAACCAGCCACTTTTCTGGCGTAAGGATTCACTTATTAATAATGTTTATGATTGCGGGAATAAAGAACTGAATTGCATATAAAGTAGAACTGAAAATACTCTTAATGCACGAATTCTACCAAGGGTGTATCAAACATTCCCAAAGAGATATATCTCTAACTTGTTTAATCTTTCTTTTAAATTGCATTTGATTTCATTTTATATGACACTCGTCCGGATTTCTTTAAAGATTGAGATTTTCTAGACGGGATTAGAAAACTCGCATCAAATGTAAACATATTTCATTCATGTGCAAACATTCTGGTACTAAGGTCTCAATAATTCTAATCAAGGCTGGAAATTAAAGACCTATATCTGAGAATGACACCGATTTGCCTCTTCTAGCCACATTTAAAACCAGCTTTTCACTGAGTTTCCTCTTCTAGCTAGTCAAAACCAGCATTTCAAATGTAAAGTGGGTTGGGTCCGTTTTATTTTGGAATGTTTCAAACAAAACTTCGATATCTGATTCCAACTGAAAAGTTATAGATTCCCAGGTGAAATTTTATCAGTTTGTTTACCTTATCCAGCAAAATCATTTATTGTAAAGTTCAAGCTTTAGCAAAATATCTTTATTTGAAAAACGTATCACATGAATTTAATTTATGTTTCTCGTGACTATAGAGATTCTTACGAAGGTGATTTAACATAAAAAATGATTCGTCGCTAAATCCTTGAAGAAAGAAATACAGGAGAATTTAAAATATCGATAAAGTAATTCTTTTATTTAAGAGGATTTTGAGAATTAGCCACATAGTCTGTCACCTTGAAAACAAATAGTCATATAATATATCCATTAGACAACAAATAGCCCCAAAACATAGCCATTTAAAAGAAAATATCCCCATAATAAAGCCTTTGAAAACAAATATCCCCATAATAAAAACTTTGAAACAAATAGCCACACAATAAGATCTTTTAAAACAAATAGCCCCATAATAAAGCCTTTGAAAACAAATAGCTCCATAACAAAGCCTTTGAAAACAGATAGCCTCATAAAAAAGCATTTGAAACAAATAGCATCACAAAAAAGCCTTGAAAACAAATAGTTCCATAACAAAGCCTTTGAAAACAAATAGCCTCACAAAAAAGCTTCTGAAAATAAACAGCCCCATAATAAAACCTTTGAAAACAAATAGCCCCGTATTAATGCCTTTGAAAACAAATAGACCCATAATAAATCCGTTGAAAGCAAATAACCTATCAAAAAGGCCTTTGATAGCAAATAGCTTCACAAAAAAACCGTTGAAAACAAATTATCCCACAATATAGCCATTTGGAAAAGTGTAAAAATTCCACCAGTAGACAGATCATGAACTTAATTCATGTACTTTCATTATAATCGTTTTACATTTACATTCATTTTTATGATTCTATGATGTCATAAAGTGTGTTAAACAAACATTTCTTTAGACTAAAGTTTTAAATGAGAGCGATGGGTCTAATATAAAATTTAATTTTGTCATATTTCCTTTTCTTATTTTCATGGGTCATCAAAATTGTAGAGGGGTGAACGAAAATGAAGTTTCTGTTTCAAGTTGAGCAGCTTTTGACACTTTACTGTCATTATTTCTTTAAACCAAACGAAAGTTCCTTAAAAGATGTATTGTATACATATTAATTCACCCTTAGCTTTCACCAGAAATATGACGCGAACGGATTTTTTTAGGTCAAAATGTCTTTTAAGTTGCAATGCCTAAATTTAACAGGGTATGAAGAAGCAATCTAAATGATGTACTGCAACATGAAATAGCTTTTCGTAATAAAGTACGCCACTCTCAGATGGAGAAAAAAAATTCAAAATAATTTTCCTGATAGTTGTAAATGTCATATAAATCATGAATATGGCGGATAAGATGTCAAATTATGTTAGGAGCTATTTAAAATTATTCCAAGCACAGTTCTATTTGCCTCATTACTCCTGCAACTGATCTCACCTCCGCTTATCGCCTGCCGAACATTCCCAAGATATCAGCGGAGTAGTACATCAACCAGGAAATTTATGGCGCGTGAGACGGAAACCAATGTCTACAGGACAATAAAAAACTCATTCACAACATCAAACACAGTTATGGGTCCTGAGAGGGAGGTACTATCGCTTCTCATTACAAGGCCGATATAACAGGAATTAACGCGCATAAAAGCGCGATACGGCGCTATATTATCCGGTTTATCGCGCAACAGACAACATGGACGGGCAACAAGGGGCAGACGATACTTTGCGATTGGTGTTGAAAGTCATTCTAAATCCGCCTTTTTTCCACTCTCAACGACGTTGAACATCAATTTGCAAAATTACGGATTTTACCAACGTAACTTCAGTATAGACTCAATTGCAAATGCAATATCCAGCAATATATTGAACATAATTTTTTTAATATAAATTATGTGAACAAAATGTCGGTATAGACTTATAATTTGAGATATATTGGTATAATTAAGACAGTTCGATAGTGGCCTAAAAAGTACAATAGTCATCATTATCAAGATCGTGCAACAACACCACGTTCATCACATCTACTATTTTCACTATAGTACTGTTTCTCCAAGGATCATAAGGGTCATCTGTTTAGTACGTATACAAGAATCTGGCAAAGCTTGACCCCCCCCACACACACACACATGCGTATTTTTTTTATACACACACGCCCACCTGCGTACGTATGCTTGCCCCCCCCCCCCCCATAGAAAGGCCTATATTTAATCAACGCAGAAACGATCAAGGATTAATAATACTAACGTGTTTAATAAAACAGATAGTCCACCGACGTTGAACGTCTGGCTGCATCATAGAAATAAGCTGCGTAACTTTGAAAAGTGTGTCTAGTGTCCGCTAAAATTCAAACGCCGACTAAACCCAGTCGAACGGGTTACGTATTAGATAAATTATTATCGAGCCTCCCCCCCCCCCCCGCCCGTTTCCTATGCCTACGTACATTATCAGTAGACCCCCCACCCACCCAAGCGTATGCATTTGGGTTAACCTCCCTCCTCCCTCAATGCGTACGTACTAAATGGACGGCCCCTATTCTCTACTGTAAAATTAACGAGGATCGATTCTTCTTTTGTTATTTTCTGTTTGAAATGTACCTCGTATGTCCGAGTTAAATGAGGACACAATGCGGAGAAGAGACCCTAGGCAAAGCAGATATATTCAGTGGAAACTTGGGAGAATGAATATACCTATAACAGGTGAAGAATGACACAATTTTCAGATATATGCTACTTAGAAAACTTGGTTTTAAAACGAGACATAAAAAAACTAACAATTCAACTCGTGTCATTTAATTTTAAGTTTGAAATTATTACTCGAATTAGTATTTACGGTAGATTAATTGGTTCCAAATGTTATGTAGGGCAGATTTTCGGTACAGCGGATGTTTAAATCAACAATGGTGCAAAACTGAATCTACTTTAATTGAATTAGATTAGAGTCAGAACGCCTTTCATATGGCAACCGAGGGTCAAACCGAAGGGACTCCATCATGTCGCCTTTGATTATACGTGCTAATGTTACATCAGCTTTGTCATCAAGAGAACAACAACGTCCCTTATGATAAGTTAAACGAACAGAGACAGAAATGTAAAGGGATACAGGTTAAAATGGGATATATAATGATAACAATGTAGCTAGGGGGCGCTTCAGTCGGGCCGAGTACCACCATCTTACTATTTACGGGGATCCCATTGTTTAAGTCTAATTAGATAATTTTGTGAATAGCGGGAACATTTTACATCATAACCTGCGCAAAGGAAACTATTTGGCTTTTCTTTTAAACTCTACATTATTGGTAAGAATTTTACACTGATTCGAGAAAACTTTGCTGAAAACTCCACAAAAGGTGTGGATCACGAAGAGTTTCACGCGGGAGAGGTTTTATGTATGTATCTAAATATGGAATGTGTCGAATACTTTTTTCGTACTTATCTTCGTTTCATGCGAATAGAGTTGTATTATAACACATCCCTCGTCTCGTCTTTAACCGGAAATGCGTGTCAGTTCTCTCCCTTGAACAGCCGGTAGAGGTAGCAACCACCGAGTCTGACGCTTTTGTCAATAAAGTAAAACGAAATATGTGACAACACGAAATCATCTTTTCTGTACAATGAATATACATATATTTATAGGGCGGATAAGGTGAATAATTATAAGGTACCTTACTGATAAAACATCAGACTCATTTGGATTGCAGCTATAAAAATAAAATATACTGAAGACAATTAACATTACTACCGCTACCAGTAACCAGTGCAGTGTGTTTTTATTATTATTGCTACAATACAGTATCAAGCTTGTTTGATACATTTGAATATGATATTAATGTAGTAGTTAAAAAGATTACTACAACTTTTTACTTGAATCTTCTACAGGTGATTGTTTTCTGTTCGACCCCCCTCATTAAAAAAAAAAAAATAAAACAAAACTTTTAAAGTTTTTAAGTTACTCACAGCAGCATCCATCTGTCCCGCATAAACATCTTCATTTGTATGTGATTTTATCATCATTTTACCCGGTTAAAAATATAAGATAATATTGTTTTGACAAAAAAGTGTCAGTACAAGACCACTATGCAAAAAATGCAGAAAAAATCAAAATACAAAAAATATACAGTACTGTATTTAACTTTTCGTAGGAACTATTAGATAGAAATACATATTTTGCGTAAGCCTGCATTCATAAAATAATTATCATACAGGTAGTCATTTAGAAGGATAAAACAATTGAATTGTCTTGTTACATTGTTCTTATAGATTTAATTTAGAGGTGAGGTGGATGTTACCAATTCCTTTTGTTTTTCACTTTCACATGAATAAAACATTAACATAGACAGGTTATTCACATAATTTCGCTGTTTCAAGAATTAAACCCCCCCCCCATCCAATTACTGGATTTTTATTCAATATATACACTGTACAAAAAAATGCTCACTTTTATGAGAATTTGTTTTTGCAGGCAGTACAATAAGTTGTTTGCACATGCTCTTAGCAAAAACATAAAAGCGGTATATTTTATTTGCTAATTTGTTATTTCTGATGCTCTGACTTTCACAAATATGCCACATTTAAGAACCTGGGATGATATTTTAAATTAGTTTTTTAATCACACACACATATATACACCGTATTAAGAATTAAACGGTTCGTTCTGTTTTAGCATACAATAGTAGAATTTACCTCGATGGATAGGGTTGTAGTGAGGAGGAGTAAATATTCAAAAGTAAGACAATGCCAAACAGGGAAATGAGTTAAATAACAGTGTTAACTAGGTAATTACATAACTAAGAAAAGGTACTGATTTTGATATGGGGTTAAGGGACCATCTCATATATTCAAATATTGTTATCAAGTGTCAGCAGGGCATGATTAAGGTCATGAGGGGCAAAAGGCGTGAAGGTCGCTTAGCTGCAGCAGCAATATAGAATGGAGGGCCCACAAAATACAAGGGTCAAAGGTTACAGCCTTATTACACTATGCTAATCTGGCCTATGGATTAATTTGGTCAATGGGTTAATCTGGCCTATGGATTAATTTGGCCTATGGGTTAGTCTGGCCACTGAATTAATCTGGCCAATGGGTTAATCTGGCCTATGGATAAATTTGGCCTATGGGTTAGTCTGGCCACTGAATTAACCTGGCCAATGGGTTAATCTGGCTCTGCCTATTAGTAACATGCCATGGAAAATTAGAGACGTCAAGCTAACGTAAATGACAAAATATGTGGATTATTAACATTTCTGAGTGATAATTAATATAAAAATACAGTTCCCTATATTTTACTAAGTTGTAGAATATATGAATTGTCTAATTTAAGTGTGTTGGGCCATTGTAATAAATTACGTAAGCTCAAAACGATAATGAAATCCATCCATCTTCCACATGTACACAGTCACATGACAGTGTACATTTCCTTTCAGAACACTGCGTGTTTTTCCCACGCCCTTTTCTTACAGGTATTGTATCGTTACAGCAGCGGAACGTTGACCATGGTAATAACTTCGGGTACGTTTTAAAATTGTTGATTTGTTTAAAAATGTGTAAAGTTAAACTTGTGCAAGAAAGCTGGAAATTACTTTTCATATTTTATGATCCGTGACAATGAAGAAACTGGTGGTTCTTAATTTCAAGCTATGAAGATGTTGTACGATATTAAACAGACAAATTACTGCCAAATGACCGAAATGCGTTTTAAATGTGAGTGATCCATGTAAATAAATGATTGTGTCATTAGGCATCATCTATAAGAAGACTGTAGAGTTTATTTTCTGTACTGCTCATAACTGTCAGCCAAAATGAACCACTCTGCATGTTATGAAATTCCAGTAGGATTCTTCCAAGTTCAGCATAGGACATGCATTTTCGAATACTCCACACTGTCTGTTCTCAGTTATTCAGGAAAATAGAGAGAAACAACAACGATTTAAAGATGAAATGGGCAAAATAAAATACACTGTTTGTTAATAATTTTGTATGCAAGGAGGGACAAAACTGAATTTTGGCGTAAATATGCGCAACGTGTTACATAAAAATAATAATCTGAAAATGACATAAATGCTAGTTTTTTTTTAGAAGTCTGACAAATAGAA
Source organism: Sinohyriopsis cumingii (assembly GCA_028554795.2). Lineage (NCBI taxonomy): Eukaryota > Metazoa > Mollusca > Bivalvia > Unionida > Unionidae > Sinohyriopsis > Sinohyriopsis cumingii. Next base: position 126,972,664 of record CM068838.1, read on the forward strand.
ATGGACCAGAAAAGAAAATGAAAGAAAAGAAAAATGAATATAAATTTTTAAATCCTCTTAAATATCATCTACCATATCCATTCATCTAACTGAAATACTCATTGTATAATGCCTTGAAACAATTTTCCGTTTCACACGAACCTTGCAATATTGCTTCAATTGTTTATTAAAAACATAAGCTTAAACACCCTCCCTCCACGCCAAAATTTAAAACAAAGCAAAGCTTCAAATAAGACCAACAACAAAGACCAAGTCACCTTTCTCGGTAAAGTTTATTATATGAACGAACCACGCCTTTCTACCCAGCCTTACGTTGTGATTCAACGGCGTGACGATCCGTTCTCCTGTTTGCCGGCTAACAAAATTCATTTGGCATTAGAATGGTATGTGTTGTGCACATGTTATAGTGTCAGGATCGGAAATATAACGTGTCGCTGAAATAAGATATTCCACAAGCTCATGCCAATAAGAATAGATCGGTACAAAATAGCCCATAATCATGCGGTTTATTTACGTTATATGTAGACTTGACCGATACCAAAATACATTTCAATATGTATGTATACTGGGCCGGCGCTACCATATAGGCAAACTAGGCAGCCGCCTAGGGCGCTGATTTCAGGGGGCGCATTTTAAATTTTTTTTTATTGTTTATAAATTTTTAAACTGATATGGGGGGGGGGGGCGCCAGAATCTAACCTTGCCTAGGGCGCCAGATAGGGTCTGGCGCCGGCCCTGTATGTATGTATGTATGTATGTATGTATGTATGTCTGACATTTCTTACTGCAGTGATAGAATTTCAAAGGTCTGTGATATGAATACATAGTAACTGATATATCTTCTTGCATTCTCATGATGAAATATTAACTTAGAAGAAAGCAGATTGCAAGCGGGTGCAGTTCTAACACACTGCGCACATTTCACTCGTTGACAAATTTTTGAATATTGTTGTTGCGAGTACCGTATGTACTCTCTTAAAGTCGTGGCCAATTGAAAACTGCATAGATAAAGATTTGCTGTTGCATAATGCGTCAGCAGATTTGGGTATATGTATTTTGTTAAGAGTAGTCAGTAGAATCAACACCACAGACCATATGTCGGATAATCAGGGTCTATGTTGTTAGCAGCGTGACTCGACTTATAAACTGGCATAGATGGTAACAAATACATTGAGTCATATGCTTAATTAATTGATTACTAAATTATTAATTGGTTCTTTGTATTTGTTTTTATGTCAGTTTTTCTTCGGAATGATTCTCAAAACAAATAAAAAGAACATTTAAATATAGATAAATTCGTTGCGACCTAATCATTTAAATACTATAATTTTCCTATAAACAAATTTTATTTTGGTCTACTATAAAATATAATCACTCAAGCAGATAAAAATAAGTCCAAAAAATGGTTTCTAATAAATAAGTATAATTTTTTTTAAAAAATGGTTTCTAATCCTCTTGCCATTTATTAATGTTCTTCTAATGAGAAAGCAATATGTTTGAATTATCTAAACACATAAAATATGATACTGATATATGTTTGTCTATAAACCGTTTGGGGGTTTTGTTCATTAAAGTAAATACTTTATCCGTTTTTAGTACGTGGATTTGATAAGTTCTTTACTGGATTAACTGATACCATTACGGTGTTGTGAAATATAAAATGATTCATATATTGTGCAAATTTCAATATGAAGCATTATAACGTCATTTCTTTTCATATGTAATATACTCTATTCTCGAGGAGCATTTCAATAGCAACTTAAACAAATGCCTCTTTCCTGTTTAGATCTTTTCAACCTGAAGATACTTGAAGATATGGAGCACAAATACATATTAAGCAAAACTGCATGATGGGAATAACAGTTACAAGAACGAATTACGGATAATGGCTGGTTCGTCCTTCAATAAATGGAATGACGTCTTTCAAGTATATAAGAACATGGATGTGTCTGTGCAAGAAGGTATACTTTGCATGGTCTAGTTTTTTCTCCAACAGCATATATACGCTCTTTATGAACATATATATAATTGTTTTCAATACCCTTTGCTGGCCAAGAATTGGTACAAAAATCAGTAAGCCTTGACTCTAACAAACATGAGAAGTTTCCATTTTGTTGCATCATAGAAGTGAAAATTTTAGTGATTTTCCTTTTTTTTTCAATTATATCTAGTAAAGTAAATGATCATTAAATAGGAGAGCCTAAAAAAGTTTTGTTAAAAAAATTCTCCATCAGTTTTATTCTTTAATGATTACGACTAATGAACGTAAACCTTTATATACTGCACATATTTTATGTGACCTGCCTCTTTACCTCCTAACCGATCTTTGGAGACTTTCGAGAATGTATTTAATATTTATATGCTTTCTACTTGAAGCAATAAAAATATATATATAAAGTAATATCATAAAGTAATGCTCCCTAAAATAACACCACCACCCCCACCAACCGAAGAAAAACAACCTTGGAGTCCTTTGCCCAAAAAAATGGTAACCCTAAAAAAAAGTGTCAGGGTTGAGGAGGTGGATACTTTGATGCTGTTGGGCAAATCTATCAATTACGTTGTTTTTATACGCCATGAAACGAATATATGTATCCCAATATCTGAGCCGAGTTGTGGCTGTGAATATAATTAAGTAATTAAGTTGAAGAGAGATGACCCGTTACTCTTAGTCACCCAAATACATTTTGGTTAGAATAACTGCTACTGTTCCTTTTGAAGCCGGCCGGAGTTAGCTGGGAATAGTGTGCTTATAGTTCGCTTCACTTGAGATGAAAATTATAAGGACTACTTAGCCGCGGATGGTTACAAAAATAACATTCATATTCAATTTATTCAGCAAGACAAATATTGTTCTCATCATGTCGATATGTTTATACAATTAGCGAATATGGGGAAAAGATCGAAACAGAACTTTGCATCTCTTAGGAAGAAAAAAGACCCCAGACAATATTGTGAAATATAATAACATGAATCGATATTCGATATTCGATTAAGTTAACACTAAGTCATGTATATCGTAGTAATAAATAACTATCACGTGTTAAAGTCAAGAATCGTCTATACTCGCGTATAAATTGAATCCCCCTTCAAACAACGTAGATCCTCATTCATCGTCTCATTATGCGCCAACAAATCATGGTATATGTTGCGAATTCTGCTCATTACTCCTACCAAACTGCACAGACCCAGACCTTCTGGCACAGTCTGAGTTGGGTCTATGATGTTTGTAGTTCAACTGGTCTTGTAAAAGAGCAAAGACGATATCTTAAACAGTCCAGTGGGTGGAAATTTGATTTAAATATTATTCTACTTTCTTTAATTTTTGGCAATTTTTTTTTTTTATAATGGAAAAATCATATATTTACTAATTAAATTTATTAAAAAATGCGTCATATGTATATGCAGATAAAATCTGTAATTTATTTTTTCCCCCGGCAAAGTTATGAAAACAACGGACTATCCATCGTTTCAATGTACGCTGGCAATTTCTATTAGGAAATTACTTTTACAAGAATAAATTGGCCACGTGATTCAAAAGGATCTGAACCATCAATAAAAATGTCGAATCGCAAAAAAACTAAGAGAAAACTCTTTCTTAACGATGCCTTTTTTATACCACAATACTTATCTTATTGCGCAAAAGTAAAATTGTATAATATAATAAATAAAATACACACACAGTAAAGAATATTTTTAAAAAAATTATTTACATACATTCCTACATATTTCCTTATGAAACATTATTCAACTGTAAAGAAGAACGAAACTTGAACGTAATGTATGTATGTATGTATGTATGTATGTATGTATGTATGTATGTATGTATGTATGTATGTATGTATGTATGTATGTATGTATGTATGTACGTATGTATGTATGTATGTATGTATGTGGCAATAATCTTTATTCTGACTTCCTGGCCTGTTATGCATGCGTACATTTTGTTTTCTTTTTTCTTTTTATGATGACAAAAGATGTCAGAGATAATCCTGTTGATTCAGTTTAACATCAAGACATGAGGAACAAATCCTATCCAAATATCGAAGACGATGCATGAAATCACAACTGTCGAGGTCGGAGTTCTTGTACATGTTTCTATTTTCTCTTCACTTGTCAACCTTTTCTGCACTGAAAGAAAAGGGCGGATTCTTTTAAGTGTTTATAGTGTCAGCAGGAATAGATGAGTGCACGTGTGTAATTTTGTCTGGAATAGAAAGGTACCCTCTCCAACTACTAGTATTCACAAGAAAAACACATTGCTAAGAATAGTGATGGGAAAAACCAACACCATCTTGTTTAGAGAACAAACAAGCTTTGATTTGCACTTGAGAGATATTATCACAACAGAATCGTGACATATGCGGTGGAAAATTAGAATATGAAATAATAAACAGTTACGTTATAATATTTTGTTTGAGAGACGATCTCGGTTATTTTATGTCTGATAGCGTCAACAAGATGGATAAACTTTATTATTATGTCAAGAAAGAAGACTAAATTTACGAAGGCATTGGTGGTTTTGCCTCATGAACGTAACTGAAGTAGTAGACGCAGCAATGTAATGGTTACTAACAAACTTATATCTGAAAGGGAAAATTAGGAAAATAAAACATCTAGGAGAAAAAAGAGTAGGTCTTAATCATTGTTAGGAAGGGCATAACATACGCTTGCATGGCGTGCACACATAACATTCCTGTGCATTGACTTCCTTTGTAACAGATTTAAACACTTCAGTGTCAGAGATATCTGATATAAAATCAACGTCACTAAAAGTTATTCTGTTCTATCTTGAAAACCAATTTGTACGTGGAGTACAAAGTGGAGTACATATTAAATGTGGAGTATAATAGTTTAGTATTAGTTCTCAGTCGCTTCTTTGCAAAACATGTGTAGGTCATTTACATCCATTTATTGAGTTATTCATCATCATCATCATCGTCATCATCATCATCCTCCTCTTCTTCTTCTTGTCTTCTTCATCACTTAATAATAATAATAATAATAATAATAATAATAATAATAATATGCGGTACATAAGGTGTTTTACTTAGTGTGTAACAGAAGAACATCGTATCTATTAGAAGTGTTATATATTACTATATATTTTTCTAATTGGGTTAAATACATAATATATATTAATTAAAGAGAATACAGCGTAGAGCAAGCAGAAGTTTGGCGTTATTAATCTATGCAGCCGAAGATGATGATAACACAGAACCTCAAATCTTTAATTAAACATTGCTAAATTAGTCAGCAATTTAATACTGTATAGAAGTCTTAAATGTTTCTAAATTTGGATGTATATATTCGAAGGAAGGTCAATATTTTATATGCAATTCTCCATATAGCGGACAATCATTAATAAAATGAAATCCACTTCGATATTAACCTAAAAAGAAAAGAAAAAAATATTTCATAGCAAATATTTTCATATCTTCTTTTACCTCTGATTTGCATGTTATCCACTCTAAACATAGTGATCATGTGACAAAATTCTCTCTTTCCTAACATTTCTATATATCTTCGACAAATTAATTATATTTTCAACGAAACGCAGTATTTCCATTTATTTAATTTCATCATTAAGTTCTTGACATCTCTGATTAAACATTCTAAGAAATGCATTTTCATCATTCACCCCCTTAATACAACAAAATTTGTCATTTGTCAAATCGAAACAAAAATAGAACTTTCTTAACATTGTTATCCCCGCATTCACAAGTTTTCTCCTCATTTTACTTGTAAATTGTAACATTGTATCTGTCTTCTGGCATTTTTATAATTATAAACCACCATTTCAAAATACGTTTATATATTATATTCTGCATATTAATTCTAACTAATGCAAGCAGTAAAATGCATTTGGAATATACTTAGATATGCCAAAAATATATTTACAAAATAACAAATCAACTTTTTCAATTTCATTGTTATAAAAACAAACCTCAGTCTCATAGTTAATAATGGCCACTATCTTCGAGTCAAACAGACGAAAGTATAGGTATTTTACCAAATTTTGCAGGACCTAGGTTCAAAATATGCAAAGACAGTTTTAAAGACAGTGTTCTGACGCATTTGTCAGGGTTTTCTTAAAGAAAAAATGCGTCCTGGATACTTGAAATATGATTCAATATATACATATGTACGTCCACAGTACCATTTTTCATAACTTCCGATATGACTACCTCTGTGAAATAAAATCACTCTTGGTTTCTGTTCCATATTCACCCTATTGAACTTATGCAACTTGTGTGCAATGTCAGCAAAGACAAGTAAACCGCCTGCATATACCATTATTATTATTATTATTATTATTATTATCATCATCATCATCATCACCATCACCATCATCATCATCATTATTATTATTATTATTATTATTAGCATCATAAGCAAAAATAAATCAACTGAATGTTCACACATATCTGATGGCCCGTATTTATGGGTTCACCATGAATGCTAATATTTATATAAACGACCCAAAAATACAGTGGTAAACTGGCATAGAATATAACCTTGCACTTAATATTCACCCACGGTCGGACAGGTCTCATAGACTCGCCCACAATCACATCAACCTCTTTCCCCGAGTAGTTCGCAAACAATTCCAGGTCAGTGACTTCACCCGGAAATCTCACATACTCCCAATCCGACATTGGAATCGTTCAGACCGACTACACTGTTATAGGTTCGTGCATAATTGGTTTTTATTCTTGACTAAGATGTTCTCTTCACCTGTGGTATAACCAGAGTCTCGTGTTGATGAAAACAGACTCGCTCCTATTAGTGCGCAGTCAGATCTGTGTTGTATTAAAACACCTTCAACCTTTTTGTACCTCTTAAATCTTGCTGTCTGAAATTCAATTATACATTTCAGAGCCTCAGTGATGAATTTTAGACATTCCCCTTTGGGTGGGGACAGCTTTAATAAGCAGTATAGTCAAGATGCTCTCCCACTTATAGTGGAGTTGAAGCGATGATTTAAATCGATACCCGCCTGCTGGGAGAACAGACTATGTCGATGGTACCGCTTGACACTTACTGAAGATGATCTGGTTGAACATAGATTCTTTTCAAGCAGTTCGTGTCTTCGTTTTGGGTTGACAAATGCAACGCCTCGGGTCAGTTTTAGGACTTCAGCGTCTTCAGGGATCCAGTTCGACAGGTTGATAACCAGCGACATGGACATGAAATATATTTATATACATTGAGATTGTACAGATCCAGGTTGTACAGGTCAATATTATACGGATCTAGATTGTACAGGTCTATATTATACAGCTTTAGATTGTACAGATCAATATTATACAGACATAGATTGTACAGGTCTAGATTGTACAGGTCTAGAATGTACAGGTCTATATTTTACAGATCTAAATTGTACAGTTCTAGATTGTACAGGTCTATTGTATACAGATTTAGATTGTACAGGTCTATATTTTACGGATCCATATCGTACAGGTCTATATTGTACATGTCTATATTATACAGATTTAGATTGTACATGTCTATATTTTACGGATCTATATCGTACAGGTCTATATTGTACATGTCTATATTATACAGATTTAGATTGTACAGGTCTATATTAGACAGATTTAGATTGTACAGGTCTATATTATACAGATCTATATTTTACAGACCGAAATTGTACAGTTCTAGATTGTAAAGGTCTATATTTTACAGATCTAAATTGTACAGGTCTATATTATACAGTTCTAGATTGTACAGGTCATTAGTATACAGATTTAGATTGTACAGGTCTATATTATACAGATCTATATTGTACAGGTCTATATTATACAGATGTAGATTGTACATGTCTATATTATACAGATGTAGATTGTACAGGTCTGCATTATACAGTTCTAGATTGTACAGGTCTATATCGTACATGTCTATATTATACAGATGTAGATTGTACAGGTCTATATTATACAGATGCAGATTGTACAGGTCTATATTATACAGATGTAGATTGTACATGTCTATATTATACAGATGTAGATTGTACAGGTCTATATTGTACATGTCTATATTATACAGATGTAGATTGTACAGGTTTATATTGTACAGGTCTATATTATACAGATGCAGATTGTACAGGTCTATATTGTACAGTTGTAGATTGTACAGGTCAATATTATTCAGACATCGGCTGTACAGTTGTAGATGTACATGTCTATATTATACAGATGTAGATTGTACAGGTCTGTATTATACAGTTCTAGATGTACAGGTCTATATCGTACATGTCTATATTATACAGATGAAGATTGTACAGGTCTATATTATACAGATGCAGATTGTACAGGTCTATATTGTACAGCTGTAGATTGTACAGGTCAATATTATTCAGACATCGGCTGTACAGTTGTAGATGTACATGTCTATATTATACAGATGTAGGTTGTACAGGTCTGTATTATACAGTTCTAGATGTACAGGTCTATATCGTACATGTCTATATTATACAGATGTAGATTATACAGGTCTATATTATACACATGCAGATTGTACAGGTCTGTATTGTACAGCTGTAGATTGTACATGTCAATATTATTCAGACATCGGTTGTGCAGTTGTACATGTACAGACCTAGGTTCTATAGATAGATTGTACAGATCTAGGTCGTGAAGATCTCAGTTATTTTAATATAGCGAACTTGAATCTGCTTTGACAGAGAATACAACATTTTGAAAATGTATAAGAAAAACGCCAACATCTTGATTTTGTTATCGGTTTCTTGAACTCAGAATACCACGACAGGATTTAAAAAATATAGGAAAACCTACGACCAATAATATTAAATTAAGATTGATTTCGTTTATTTATTTGATTTTATTTCTTGGAGAAGGAAATGCACAGCAGATGGACTAACTAGGAAGGACTTCAGACACATTGCACCGTTACTAACTCACAGAGGTGATAGGAGTACATAATGATTCATTATAAAAAAAAATATGCTGTCGACTTTATATTGTATTTCATTATCAAAAAGAAACAGGCATTAAACAACATTTGTTGAAGTAACTGTTTATTTCTAATGAAACAATACAAAACCACTTAAATAATTCTATTGCACGCAGAGTCCCAGAGCGGCACACGCCAACATATCACGATTGCCAAGTTTTCTCAAATTTCTTACAGTTACTACTGTTATTATTATTATTTGTGCGAAAAGACTTTATTTCGAATGTAACAGTTAATGTGTATGTCGAAACATATTACATGTCTAATTTATCAACAGTAAGGCCTAATTCATTCTGAAGATTCGTCCATAGACAATCCCTGCTAAAGGTCATGCCAATGAACACTTTGTACGGGAAGCCATTAGGCAGTCGAGGCTCCTGTCTATCAGACACGAGACAATTTGAGAAGAACAATTTAAGTTTTACAGGTAAATTTAATACGAGCACGAGATCGTTGTGACAAAGGTCCGCGATCCTGGCTCCAAATCCGGAATCCTAGTAATTAATTTCAAGCATTTGTCTCTTTCGATAACGTCACTTCCGATGGTTCTGCCCGACTAAATGCATGCATATGGCAAAAACAAGACAATAAGAAAGCACCATAAATAGTTAAATGCATGCATGGTGCAGAAGCAAGAAAATACGAAATCATCATAAACCACTGAACGCATGCATATTGCAAAACAAGACAATACAAAATCATCATAAATCAGAAGTATACATGAAACATCTATCGGTGTTCTTTATGTGACAGCGAGAGCCTTTTCATTTAAATATTACAATTACGATAATAAATATGGCCATTCCAAAATCTACCTTAAATCTTATGCTTATGTTGGTATAGTTTATATTTATATTTTTATACTTTATATTTATATTTTTATAATTCATATTTATACTGGTATTTATATTTGTATAATTTCTCTTCTGAGACAACATACAGTTTAAAGACTTTATACGATTTTGGGTTACAATAATATCCGCTTTCTACGTGTTTTTCGGAAATTGCAATATTTTTAAAATATTTTATTTTATTTTTTATGGAGTGTCTGAACGACATCTTTTTCTTCTTCCATGTAAATAAAAGAATCGATATTGCATTCAGGCGAGATACACGTTTTGGCAGAAATCCAGCGTATTATGGCTTCTAAAATAATAACATTTCTGTGGAATATTTTCATGCTATTCTTCTCTCTTTAAATAAAATTATGCTCTCCGTTTATTTTGTTTTCTATTTTTTTCTATTATGATAATGTTAATAGCAATAATGGTAGTTTCTTATTCTAATATATTCTCATCTATTTCCTGAATACATAGGAGAATAATTCCAATTTGTATAAATTGACTGCGTTTTTTACGTTTTGATTGGATGTAAACGGTCACGTGATACTGATCGATTTTTTTTTTTTTACACATCGATACATTCTGCGGTCTACTTTTGGTTCCATCTTACCAGATCATTTGATGTGAAGTTTTATCTATATCAACGCCTTACACCTTAACAATAATAACAACAAGCTCCCACCCATCCACTCCTGTGATTTCAGATCAAAAATGACAAGCCACAGTTTAAAATCGACCATTAGAAGTTAAACCAATGTAATTGCACAGACCTTCCTGCACTCTAACACTCACCCCTTTTGCCGAAGAAGGCTTTTGGCAAGCTTTAGAAGCCAATCTTGGGAAATTTTTGCATTTCACTTAGACAACATGTTACAGCAGCGGTTAATAAAGGTCAGGTTCATATGTCAACCAAGGGATGTAACTAAAAAATGGACAGGATTTTGCTTTTGAAAGATCGAAATGTGTAGAAAGTAACAACGACGTTGCTATAACAACACTTGCCATACGCAAGCGTAATTAAAAAAAAAAAAAAGAAAGAATAAGAAGAAGGAATATTCATAGTTTAACCGCAATAACCATTTTTTATATATTAAAATAATGATCATAACAATATATCAATGACATGACCCGCTATGACATTCTAACCCGTATCACAGTATAAAGAATCGATGAATCTTGGCTAGTGAAGATAGGGCTATGTATTCTATCTCAGTTAGGAGGCTACTGAAAGAAAACGTTGAAGTACATAAAAATGAATGTTTTGTTGATTAAATATGCTGATCCGATGTTAGGAAGGAAGTAAATTGGATCCTATAATAAAATCGTTTCCGAAGGATGTACAATCACACGCATTTCCTAATGTCGTTATAATGTCAACATATTGTGATATATATCGTTTTTCCATGACATATATGCATTTAAGTCATTGTATACAATTGTAGCTATAACTTCTTTGTACATATTGCGCCATGACGCCATTTTATTTATAAGTTTGATTGACAACAATACAAAGGGGGTTTAAACAATCGGAACGCCCTCGGCTTTTTCCTTCAATAAGTGGGGGGGGGGACTTTGTAAATACTAGCCATTTTGAACTTGTCCATTGTTGTATGAACATCACAATAAAATCATTGAGGTCACAATAATTCGGTACACGTCATCACTAAGAGCAATGTACGCAAAAGATCCAGGTTTTGGAACCTAAATGATTTATCCATTATTTTTTTACATTTGAAAGTTTCAGGCTAAAATTGCATGCATTTCATTGATGGTTGAAATGTCGTGAAATGTTATTTTCCTTGTATCCAGTAGATGTTCACTGCCCAAAAGCTTACCAGCTTTGTTTAAGCATCGTCGACTGTACTAACTTCGTGCTCGTCCTTGCTTCGTGCTGCATGTTTCTCGCGACCTCGCTCGCTTTTTGAGATCCTGATGTCATTAACTGATTGACAGCGACAGTAAGTGCTGATTAAGAAATATTTGACGAAATAAAATTTAAATAGTAGCATAGTTCAAATAAAAGAAAGCACATTGGAAATATGCTATTTAACTAATGCCATTTTTGCCTCGAGTTTATAACCACTGTTCACATGTTGGTTTAATAGATATTTTTATTTGCGTGAAACCCAAAACATATTTTTATGATGAGAAAGGCAATGCAGAATCTTCGCTACTATAACATACTATCTTAGGAAAATAAATAAAATGATGTTGTTGTTGTTGTAATGGGGTTTAACGCCATTTTTCAGTACAAGATAAGCTTTGTATGGCGGCCAGTATTAATGGTGGAGGAAGAACCCGGCAAAACCCGGGAAAGAACCACAAACCCACGAGAAGCTACCGGCAAGCTTTTTCACATACCCACATTAGCCGAGCCCGAGACTCGAACCCACACAGACAGAGGTGAGATGGCAGTAATCCATAACGGTGAGCGCTTTAGACCACTCGGCCACTCGGGGCCCCTAAATAAAATGAACAACTCTGCAGAATGAAAATTTTCACTGGAATATTTCAATATAAAGTGAAAAACTCTTTGTTATTTAAAAACTTTGAAACAAATCTTATACAAATTCACCACGTGTGTAAATATGGTGTATTTTATCGTATGTTTGAAGGAAAGAAAGTGCATTTTATTTTTCTGCCCTGATATCTTGGTCAAAATTGTTTAATTGCAGTTCATATGCGTGTAAAATAAATGAAATGCATTACAGATGCAAATATTAATAACACAGGACATAACCGATCAAATGATACATATTGACCTAAAAGTCACGTTCCAATCTTACGTCACGTGGCATTTATTTGGGGCAAGAACCATCAATGTACTTCCGGAAATAGACAACTCACGATACATTTGTAAAAATGGATGCTGGCAAAGAATAAGAGTTTATAAACATTTTTACAACCAAGAAAAAATTAGCAGATACTGTTCAACACTTTATATGGCGAGTTTCAGTTTCACACAGTATTAAAAAATAAGCGTTACAATTCACGTTAAGGAGACGAACCGTGGCAGGTAGAGAATTTCGCTAGTAATAATCAGATTCTCTTTCTGTGAGCCGAACTTCGACTCGCACCGGAAAGAGACAAGTGTGCTCCAAATGGGTTTTAACATCGTAAGTAATTATTTTTGTTATCTTTTTATCGTTTCAATTTATTTAACTGGTCATGTCCTGTTTTTTAATTTCTTGGGTTCGGATGTATGAACCGAAACAAATTTGATTTCATTTGACTCCGCCCAATGGTAGTACTGAACAGCAACCTGATTACAATCGGATCTACGCTGTCCTACTTGAAGATATGACAGCGACCGCTTAGGGGTCAGGTTCTGTGACCTGTGTTATTACCATAATTGCTAATTGTATCAGCCAATCAGATGAAGTTCTTGTTCAGAAGATCTTCTTGTTTGGGAGACAAAGCAGTGTAGTCAAGAGCATCAATGTGTGCCCAACGATTTGATTCACTTTCAGATACTTTTAAGCTGTATTTCTTTTGGTTAATACAAGCAGAGGTACATTGTAACATTTTAACCATGTGGCAAGGTCGATTATGAAACCGTTACCGAAAATTGGATATTCTGTTTAGTTCTATTTGCGATCGAAATAAATATTTTTCAAATATACTTTAAGTGTAACATTCTACCTAACTCCCTCGGCGGAAAAACAAAATTCATAAGTTGTAAATGAGAGAGAGAGAGAGAGAGATTCCATGCACCCTCATTTTCATAGTTGATGTTGTTCAGAAGTACATTTATTTAACCGGTCCGAAATCTATATGGCAATTCTATTTGACATCATATAGGGTCACTCGTGGTGACTTCTTCCTCTCTTTTTTTTTCTGAATAAAAAGTCTTCATTGTTTGATAGTAATCACAAGCACCCCCCCTCCTTGCCATTTACAGACGTTTGTTTTCAGCTGATAAGAAGAGTTGGTAATTTTATACAGAGATTGTTTATCACTTCGTACTGTGGTCTTGGATCGAAGTACAAGCAACCCGACTCCTATGAAAACTTGCAGAAAACAAAAAAGATATGCAGGTAATGAAGTAGCCGAAACTAAATTCTTGTCTTCCATCCATCTGTCTATGCGGTTACCTATCGACCTTTGTCCGTCTTGTGTATCACTTGTTCAGTGTCTCTGTCTCTCTGTCTCTAACTCTGTATGTGTTCTTTTTCCTACACCCCCCCCCCCTCAAAACTCGTCATGTTAGGTATAGGCCTATATAGATCTCATGAGCCTATTAGACTGAAAACTTACTGTAACAAAAGTTGTAACAAAACTTGTGGTCGTGGATCTATGCTAAAGCACCCCCTCTATCTGTATGTCTGTCTGTGTTTCTCTATGTCTCTATCTCTCTCTCCCTGTCTCTCTATCTCTCTCTCTCTCTAAACTCGTCATGTTAGGTATGGACCTATACAGATCTCTCTCTCTAAACTCGTCATGTTAGGTATGGGCCTATACAGATCTCTCTCTCTAAACTCGTCATGTTAGGTATGGACCTATACAGATCTCTCTCTCTAAACTCGTCATGTTAGGTATGGGCCTATACAGATCTCTCTCTCTAAACTCGTCATGTTAGGTATGGGCCTATACAGATCTCTCTCTCTAAACTCGTCATGTTAGGTATGGACCTATACAGATCTCAATAACCATGTTGACTGGTTTTTATGAAAGTAATACATGACTTGCGGATGATGATACTCCCTAATTTCGTCATCGGTAGACATGTGCTGACACAAAAAATTAAAGGAATTTGAATAAAAATAAAAATCTAGACAACCTTTAATTTAAATCAGTTTGAAGAAGCAATAAGCTATACAGATTTGACATGTTTTTAATCTGAACCATTTTTAACAAATAAAGCACACATATTCCGAAGGAAAAAAAAAACAACAACTTTCAAATCAGTGACATACATCTACTTATGTGCAATCTGGAAAATCTGTATTGGCACTTTAAGAAGATGACCAATGTAGCCTGTCCCGTTACTATTCCAAGTACAGTGATAATTGCTAGCTACTGAGGAGTGTTTGTTTTGGCATTACACCGGAATTTTAGCTCCGACTCCGGGGTCGTGACCGCTTCCCTAGACAGCGAAATCTGGGCAAGGAATGAAATTGCAGTTGTTAATTAGAACGTTTTCAAAGATCGGATTAGAAACTGTTTGTATAAAGAATATAGGTAATTATGCATCGCCTGTATAAGATTAAGTACCACAAGGGAATTTGTGACAATACAATACCGTGTATAATCTCATATAGCAATAAGACAATCTGTCTCGACACTATAGTCTACGGATTCCATAGTATGCCATGAAAATGTGAGCTCTCTTTGTGGGATTGATACGTATAATTCATTCGATCAATATAAATTATGTCATGGGGAAAATTTTCAGGTACTTTTAATAATCAAAAGAATGCAGTACATTCAATAAATATTATTGGATAGACTTCTACATTCCTTTATCTCTTCTTTCCTTTTTTCCCCCAGTGATCCCTTCCTATGTTGAGAATGGAGTCGTATAAATTCAACGTAAAGCAGAATCATTAAACCGTAATGCAAAGCCGCAGGTTGTTACCTTCAAAATGCAAACTAACAGAGAACACAATTACCTCAAAATGTTGAGTCCATAATTGCCTCAAAATGGAATCAGAGTAATTACCTAAAAGACAATCTAGTTCTGAGAATTATAATTACACCACATATTTATCACATTAAGTAGAATAAAATATGCCGATATTTGGTCCCTGTCGAACAAAATATAGCTTCATGTTGTTGTTGTTGCTGGGTTTAACGCCGTTTTCACCACACTAGATGTTATACATGGAGGCCAATATAACTGGTGGAACAAGAACCCGGGAAAACCTCGGGAAGAACAATCGACCTACAAGGAAGCTAGGGGATAGCTTTCTCACGTACCCACATTGACCAAGCCAAAGACTTGAAACCATGCAGACAGAGATGAGACAGCAGTGATCCACAACGGAGAGAGTTACAGACCACTCGGCCAACCGAGGCTCCCGTAGCTTCATGTTAAATGCAGAAGGATAGCAGTATCTTTATCTTAAAGTCGAGGCCGCGCTATAAAAAGAGTGCTTGACAGCTGTACCTTCATGTTAAAGGCCAACGCCACGCCATAAAAATGAGCGCAGGTACCCTTTGCTTCAGTATGATTTTAGCTGTCGTCGAGGAGAACTCCTTATTGATGTCTGATTGGCTGTTAGGCAAAGGAAGTACATGATAGAACGATTGACAGGTGACGCTTAACCCCTGATATACCACCTCTGACAGTTAAATAGTTGTAAAGATAATTAGTTCACTTATCAATCACCACATAATTGACCTATAGGTGTTTCGTATTCACACTTTATTTTAAACAGTTTGGTAGCTTGTGTCCACCTAGTCTATTAGCACAGTATTTTACTAACAGCGTTATAGGGACCAACCGATTTCAAAGAACGATCCTTAATTATATATGAATTACATGAGTGCACCCGTCAGAAAATAGCACTGGACTGAATAAGAAAAAGGTAGCACGTCATGCACTCGATAACAAAACGGATTCAGAGTTGACTTTCCCCGCGAGAACAGACGACACACAAAAAATGATTTTGGGGGATGGGATCCGGAGCTAATTTTCTGTATGACTTTCCATGCGACAACAGACGGGATATGAGAGAACAGACGGATTCCTGATCTGACGTCGAGGACTGTCCCTGCCAAAAACATCAGCGTTTGAAAGCATAAGACAACCCCCAACCCCCAAATCAAAACAATATTCCATTCTGAGAATGCAAATAAAACGTGAGAAGGCTTGTTTACTCATGCTGTCTGCGTCTATGGTAAAACGTTAGCCTTTCACGTCCTTACGCGCTTGCATTGATGTTCAATTAATTACGACATAGTGTGTAATGACGTATTGGCTCATTCTTATTACTTACTAGTACGTTTGACACATTGTATTCACCCACACATCTCATAGACATTTAAAATAACAGTCAGGTACAATTTAATATTTACCATGACGTATATAATAAATATAAAAAAAATGCATTCAATTATGCGTTCACGAATTATGATTATGATTCATAATTCACAAAGTCTAATTAAAGTAGTCCACTTCATCTTTTTATAGACTGCATGCATGTATGTATGTATGTATGTATGTATGTATGTATGTGTGTGTGTGTGTGTGTGTGTGTGTGTGTGTGCGTGCGTGCGTGCGTGCGTGTTTGTATGGATGGATGGATGGATGGATGGATGGATGGATGTATGTATGTATGTATGTATGTATGTATGTATGTATGTATGTATGTATGTATTTATGTATGTATGTATGTATGTATGTATGTATGTATGTATGTATGTATGTATGTATGTATGTATGTATGTATGTATGTATGTATGTATGTGCGCCCCATCCCAATAAAAGTTTATGTTTGAACGGAATTTTGGACTTTCAGTGGGCTTACCCCCATGATCCTCCGGCAGTTTCGGAGGTTGCTTGGAAAGTTGCTACGCCGCTGTCTCAATTCAATTCTATTATTTATTTCTGAAGCCTGGGCATCGATGTCTGTAACAGAATATGAGAAAACAAATTGTGATAAATTGAGCAGGTGTATGGCATGATGCATAGCGAAACAAAAGAACACACAATTTGTATTCTTTTCCACTCTTATGTTTACTACAGAAATTTGAAAAGGCAACTTCTTTATTTCATTATTACTTCAATTTAATATAAAAATACATTTATCCAAGCTATGAACTCCATTTTCACACTGCTACTCGGGCCTTTAATATCTGGTGTTATGGACCTTAGCATCCGTCGTAATGGGCCTTAGTGTCCGCTGTAATGGGACTTAGTATCCGTCGTAATGCGTCTTAGCATCCCTTATAATGGGCCTTTGTAACCGAAGTAATGTACCTTTGTATCTGTTTTAATAAGTCTTAGCATCCGTTGTAATGGGCCTTAGTATCCGTTGTCATGGGCCTTTGCTATCTGCTGTAATGGGCATTTGATATCTGTTGTAATAGGCTTTAGTATCCGTCGTAACGGGCCTTAGTATCTGTTTTTATGGGCCTTAGTATCCGTCTTAATGGGCCTTTATATCCATTTTAATGGACCTTAGTAGCAGCCGTAATGGGCCTTTGTATCCATTTTAATGGACCTTAGTATCAGTCATAATGGGCTTTATTATACGTGTTAATGGGCCTTAGTGTCCATCTTAATGGGTCTTAGTATCCTTTGTAATGGGCCTTTGTATCCATTGTAATGTGTCTTTGTTATCCGTTTTAATGGGCCTTTGTATCCGTTGGCATGGGCCTTAGTTTCCGTTTTATTGTGGTCAAGGGTTCAAGTGCAAGCCAAATTCTTTGAAAAGAAAGTTCTCGCCTTTGTAGTATTTCTATACAGAATAAAGTCCCTTAGTAACGCAATGTTGGATCACAGTTTATGTGGAACATGCCACATAATGTGGGCTATTGTACTGTTATTGTTGTTGTAGGGTTTAACGCCATTTTTCAGCACACGATAGGCTATACATGGCGGTCAGTATTATTGGTTGAAGAAGAACCCGGGAAATCCCCAGAAAGATCCACCAACCCTCGAGAAGCTACTGGCAAGCTTTCTCACATAACCACACTGGCCAAATCCGAGACTCGAACGCTTTAGACCTCTCGGCCACTCGGGGCTATTGTACTGAACAGATAATACACGATTTACACGAGGTCTAGCTGTGATAGCTCCTGTGCTGACTTCGGAAATTGAACCCAAAGAGAATTCATATGGACATTGATAGCAAATCGCAAATGTGCCCAATTATGATTTCTGATTTTCATTTAATTAATCTTTCTAATTAGAAAAAAAGAAAAGAAAAAGAAACTCTCCTTCTCTTAACCATAAATATTAATATTCAGAAGGCTGCGAGGTAAGCCCCCCTCTCCTCCCATCCCCTCCCCTCCCTTCTTCTCGTCATGGTCTTAAGAAAGGTTCCTAGCCTCTATAGCTAAAGGAATATTGATGATAGGATCTGTACATTGTTAAGAAGTAAAAGCTTTAATTGGATATAACGTATGGTTATCGTTTCCAAACCAGCACAACAACTAAACAAATTAAAATGTATCCTAGCCATGTTTTCATAAGGCGAATGTGAATAAAATGAAAATGAAATGGATTAAACTGATAAAAAAATTGGCGAGAATTAGGATCAACTGCAAACCATTGTTATTCTAATTTTTGCCCTTTATCAGACTAAGTGAATTACAAGACGCCAACTGTTTCATTTTTGTTTCATTAACATAATGATTGCACCGCACTCTGATGGGATCCCTTCAGTCAGTAATTTGTTCGGGCTAGCAGGAGACAATTTGAATTGCAACATTGAACGTTACGTCCCACGAGATCTCGCTATCAAATATGGAATTGAACTTGTTTTGTGAAATTGACACGTTTCAACACAGTCCAATGGCGGCAAGACAACGTAGAATTTTGAAATGGAAGATTCTAATTAAAAGAATGAAGATAGAGATATATTACTAATGTGAAGATTGTTTCCTTTTTATTTTGCCGCGATTAATGCTGCATCGTTATTTGACTTCAAGCATTATTAATGTATGTGCCGTGCAAGAACCTTGTTTTCTTTGCTTACATATACTGCATAGAAATGTAATTGCCTTTACTTGTAGCTATTTTCCTTTTCTTTTTTTCTCACTTTCTGTATGCGACTTTTTTGTTTGTTTGTCCCATAATGTAAATACCTGCACGCACACGCCCTTGTTGCTTTACATGTTTATTATGTTTTCACAAGCGTCCTTTATCCCCTTCCCCTAGGCTCGAAACATTGGGCTACATTTCGTTTATCAGCTATTGAATTTATCAAAATTATCAAGCAAGATAAGACAAATAATCGAGGAATGATAAATGATCACGATGTGAACACTTATTATTTCAGCTTTTTTAAATTCATTGATACTGTATAAATAAAAAATGAGTTTAGAATATTTACATGCAGAGATCACTTACATTTAATTGTGAACTTTTTTTGAAAACAAAACCTTTTTTATATCAAAAGTTCTATCACGAAAATAAAACATATCCACGAAATTTAAAAAAAGTTAAAGAAAAAAAGGTTCATATCAAATGCAGTTTGGATTTCCATTTAAACAGATCCACATTTAAAGTTTTGCTGACTAAAATTTAGAATTTCAGCACACATTCGTTTTATTTAAATATAGTATCCTTGTAATCAAAATTAATTATAAAATATGTATAAAAAATAGTGAAGATGATGTTCGTCTAATCTTTGTACGTAAATGATCGGATTATCTTAGGAAATTGTACATAAATAAATTTTATTTGGAAAGATACGTTATTTATAAATTGATATACGTAATAAGCAACAGAGGAAAAATCAGGACAAAATAACCAATTTGTAAAACTCCCATAAAGAGCTCCATCTTTAGGCAGCATTCAAATATTCCTTTTTCAAACAATGCTTAATCTTATCGCTTCATACAATAAAATATAAACACGTGGTATGTACTTATGTCTTCGTCGGTGTTTATACGCATGCTTTCTTTGAAATTTTAAAAATTTTCTTCAAGCAGCTAAGTTTCTTACCCCTGTATATCATGAATATCAATATGCTGATGATTGAAATCGAATAACCCTTAGATCAATAAAACACATGTGCCCGGCGCCTGTGGCGAACATAAACATAGAAATGGTTCTTAACATTACATAACTATTTCGGTCTGTTTAAATTACCCATTAACGACGTCATTTAAAAACATTGATTTTTATTTATATTTTTTTTTTGTTGGCACCAGACATGTGCCCCCCTCCCATTTGCCGAAAAAAGAAAAGTTTTTTGATATGTTAATGTAGCCTCTAAGGTCTGCTGTGTTGTGTGTTAAGTAACAAGAATTTTGAACAAAAATTTATTTAGATATGTTTTCGAAGTGGGGTATTTCCCTAATGTTGGCGAACCCAGGCTGGTTCCTCTATCTAATGAGGTCGTTTATCCGACCAGAGACCTTTGTTTGAGGCGAATTCCCTTCCCTATTGTTTTTTATTATTTATCTTTGCCATATATCTGCTATGTTCTGTGTTTGCTATGCGTGAATTTGCTATATTTTAGTTTGTATGTTATAAATTTTATTGTAAGGAGGTTACCTCTCAAAAACTTTATCATTTCGGGAAAGCGAAGGCTAATATAGTATAAAATGTGTAAAAATATTTGATAAATGCCACAAAAAGAAACATTTTAAAAAAATTCGTGCTAATAGCACTATTGCCAAACATTTCAAACCAGACAACAACAATCTCACCAGCTTACGTCATAGACATGTGGATCACTTCTGGGGTTTTCCTGCATCAATCATAAATCTCAGCCAATTGAAACATTTGGTTGAAGTGTTTTAAATATTCAGAGCCACGATTATGAGAAACCAGGGAAGATTAATTATTACTAACCTTAGTATATCTGGTACGCTAAGGCCTTTTCACAAAACAAAGCTTACAAGAAAATTGGAGGCAACATTTTACCTAGAATAGTCACGTGTGTTTCAAAGAGACTGCGTTCGATTAAAATCAAGATTTTGTCCGTAAATGTATTACATGCAATTGTTCGCGGAAACGTCGTATGGCAAAAAAACACGTTAATGTGGTAGATATTTCGGCTGTTGTCTTGTATTCGCAGCTCTATTTTCATCAATCACCTCGTGTAGCCCAGACATATAACGTCGCAGCCTAAAGTCTGAAAGTATTCCGCATGCTTGTGACGTTCAATGGTGAGATTGAATAAATGAGTATGTGGTGGGTTACTCTAGCACTTTTGGAAACTGATGTGAAAGATAATTCACACGTATCTATAAAATGAAATGATATAGTGAATTTATATTTATATTGCATAAGTTTAATTATACAATACTTATATATACAGAGATTATAATACACGATAATTCTGAATGATTATATTAAGCTAATGCACTGTTATATGTCGTACTAGAATATCGCTTGGATTTAACAAACACCTGTGTCCGACCCCCGGGGCGATTGTATGAATAGACGCGAAACTTGCACTGCGTATCAAGTGTGGGTTATTCAAATAAGCATCACAAGATTTTTGAGGGTTTATTTAGATAAGCAAGCAACGTCAGCTGGATTTTCTTGGTGAATTACTTGTTTCAGGATAAAGCTAAAATGCGGATGCCTGGCATCCAAGAGGCAAACAGTGCTGTAATATCTGTAATTTTCATGCACTCTAAAATTTCGTACACATTAGTCCCTAATAATTACAATTATTTTTTAATTTAGATTTTTCAGTGAACTGTATTCTTATGACATTTTTAACAAAATTTAGTACCTAAGGAATTGATAAAGTTTTTATTTATAAGTAATAACACCTTAAATACAGTTATAAAATGTGTTCTAAATATTAAACACAATTACAAAATGTGTACGAAATATTGTCGACAATTAAACAATGCATACGAAATATTAAGCTAATCACGTTTAAACAGTATTTGCGTTTCAGACTCATGACTATCCAATGAACAAATGTGCGAAATACAGGCACGGAAATCTTAGTAATCGAAGAACAAATAAAATGTTCTAAATAAGTTCATCATAAGGTAAATGATAATGGTGATGTGAATAGCGATACATGATCAACAGAACTATTTTTTCCCCCAGATTTCAGTACTGCGGGATGAAGTGTGATAATTATTATCTCTTTATCTAAGCAAAGCTTTTGTGCCCAGCCAACTACATGTAATGCATTTTAGCTCCACCGCTATACCCAACCCCTACTTTTTCCCCGGAAATTACTTCGTCTAAGTAAAGCTTGTATGACCAACTGATTATATGTACCACATTATCAACCAACACTTCCGTTTTCCCCTGGAAATTATGTCGTCAAACCGAATATAGGTTCCGATAAAAGATGCCAATTTTGACTTATGAAAAAGGCCATTTCAGAATATTTCATTTTCATGTCTTATCATACTAAGAATTATTAATATTCGTTGATGATGAAATATCCGTGCAAGAATTAAAAACAACAACAAACCCCGTCCCCCTCCCCCCTCCCCCCAAAAAAGAATTCTTTGTCAGAGACATTTTAGAAAAAAAAAACTATTCTTTGTCAGAGACATCTTAGATATATATGGTCAGAATGGTATGATAGTTTTGGAAGAAACACTAATATTCCTGCGGTGCGAAATGGCCATATACAATTGCATTTATTACAGAAATTATGGAGAATACATAGTTCTTACGACTGGATTTGCAAAGGATCTGTGCATGCAGATTAGGCTCAGACGGTTCTTGAAAGAAAGGCAGGAATACCGTAGAATCAATACCCCTCTGCACTGTTAAGGTCATATCTAAATATCAATGAGTTCCATAAAACACCTGTGCGCGAACCCCGGGGCGAATAAAAACATGGACGGGCTACTTGGATTACGTAATCGGTGTTGTTTATTTCTAGAAGCCACGATAGACAGCAACTGAAATATTTTACATGGATTATTGTGTCACAATGAAGAACAAGATTGCACAATCAATACGTTAAGGTCAAGCTAGAACAAAAATAAGTACGTTGTGGGATCGAATTTGGTAAAATCAAGCAAGAAATTAGTTCTTCAAGATTTCTGGCTTTTTTCCCATTTTTTGGTTTGCTTTTGATGTACTTCTGGTATTGCAAATGGTACAAATTTACCCGCAAAACGAGTAAAAAGACGCACATAAACAGGAAACTTTGAGGAGCTAGAGGTTTCTACATTCCGTGTAAATACAATCTTTGCTCACAACCATTCAAAAAATGTTGGAAAAAGAAGTAAAAAGAGACACATATAGCGAATACAGTCGAGTTAAGTTACAGTGATAATATGACTATTGCAATGTACATTTTACTACCGCACGTTTTGAATATGAATACCTCAGAAATGGTTATCAGCCTCAAAGGTATGATAACACCTTGTCCATCGTCAAGGTATTTCACAAAATAGCCATCATGTGCTGAGGTACCGTACAATATTACTACGTTGCAATATTGTGAGAGCATCTTTATAGCAAATTAATCTGCTTCACTTCTATTGATAGCCTGGCACTCTGTTCAGCTGCCCTATTCTACCGACGATATTACGGGGTGAAGGAGGGGGCGATTATTAAGTCCGAACATTCTATGCTCAAGAACAAAAAAAATAATAAAAAAAATACGCACATGTGCAAATAACAGCCTTTAGTCGCTTAGATATAATTTTCGTTCTTTTTTTTTTTTAAAAAAAAACTTTCCTAAAAGAAGAATCATTACAATGTTTTGAAATAATTTTGAATTCATAAAGTGCGTGGTTTGCCTTAACTTCGACTATTTGCATTATTGTAATTAAGTGATCCTCAGAAACATAACTGTATAAACTGTCAGATATAAGATAGGGAAACTGGAATTTATTTCTCGTGATAAATACAATTCTCAGTACATATATACAAAGAATACTTATACATTTTTTTCTTTGTTTTATGACAGTTGCGTTTAATTTGAATATTCACAGAGTTTGCAAGATACATATTTTTTTTCCCATCCGAAGAAACGCACGTGTCGAGATCTCCTGACCAGAGTTTCTAGAAGACTGTGTTTTTGCTCTGGTAGAACTATAACAAAGACGCAAAGAGAGAGAGAGAGAGAGAGCTTAGCGAACACTGCTGAGTTTAAGTTGAATTGCGAATTTTTCTATTTAGTTTTTTATATTTTACTGTCACTGTTCACACTCCAATAACTTGGATATGTCTCTCGATGATAATTCCACGATTTATTGATGACGCTTTGCTTGTTGCTCAAGAGCGAGTACAGTCTGGTCCGACCATAGACTTTATAATAAGGTGATCTAACTCGCTCCATAATTCAGAATCACGTCTAGTCTAACCCACCTCTTTTCATAGTAACACAAAAAGCTATTTTTGTTGATATATTTCTAAATCAATAAGATTCAAGAACCTTTTCAGAATCACCACGACTTGAAAATTAATTTTCATCCTTTCGAATATGACTTTCTTCATCGAAAAAAGCAAGGAACAAATGGATTTTATGTCACACTGGAATTTTAAATTCCATCTTTGGTACGAAGTGTGATAGCGTTGTTGCTTTCCATAAGTGTATACTTAACTAAACTGATTCTTTTCTACGAATTCATCAGGGTGATTTTGAGATCTTGAACCTAATTATTTATTTTAATTACTGCGATCATATTGAAGTTTGAATAAAACTCAAGTCAAATTCTAAGATTCAGGTATTCAGTTTCTTGTCAATGATTCGCAAGTAGTGTATCTAGAATGCAGATCGAGACACATTTTAAGCGTCTAATAGCGACTTAGTGTATCGCCGCGGGGAAAAATACCATGAAAATTACAGAGTGACAAAATGATCGTGTCCTTAACGAGCCATCTCTGCTTGATTACCCGAGGCACGGCTCTCTTGAATACCTGTTTAATTAAACGATGAAAACCAGAATTATTCCCTTCCGTCGTCGGCGTGTAATGCTCCGCCCTGTCGCCTGTGGAAGAAACGGATCCGGACAAGATACGACAGTTTGACCACAAAATAACAAGCGTTATTTGCGTTTCAATTTAGATGCCACGGATACGATCAACACGGAGAATTTCATCCAGAAGAGACATATTTCAATCCTTGTTATGACATTTGTTGACCCTCTACCCCTTTTGTTGTCCTTGAAATCCATTTGAAGAGATACATGTTTCTTGATGCACCAGTTCACTGCCCCCTCCCAATCATTAAGAAAACAACGTAAAGAAAAATGTTCCCTTATTTTATAATAGTTTTATAATTTTAAAGTGTCACATAAATAAATAAATTATTAAATAATTATATATATATATATATATATATATATATATATATATATATATATATATATATATATATATATATATATATATATATATATATATATATATATATATATATATATATATATATACACATACATACATACATATGGATTTGCATAATTAACACAACACAAAGGATTTTCATTGGTAAGAAAGAAGTTTGAACCGCCTATAATCATTTTCTAATAGTTTCTCCTTTCAGGAAACAATTGTTTTTATATGACGAAATCTTACATCCATGTCATATCAGAACTGGATCAGGTCAAGTATTGGTTTGGGTGGGATTGTAGGTTACAAATTTTCATAAGGGCCACGACTTTCCTTGAAAGGGTATAAATGCAAAGTCTATGTGTCTATTTACTCACTGTGTGCGTAAAACTCAATAAACGTGCGCAAGAATAAAATGATGTTCCAATTTCAAGTGACAAGTGATTGTACATTTCTGTGTATACGTCATTTCTTAGCCCAGGGGATGTGTTTCACGGAAACCCCCGACCCACCCACCCCCATCTGGCCCTGCATATAGTTCGTAAATTGCTTAGTTTATAAAGATCAGCACCAAAGCTAAACATGTCTATCGCATATACAGATGTGTATAATTTATTACTGTACCAGTGTCCATAGATTTTTGGGAGGAGAAACTAGTGCAGAATTAGATGGCTCGAAACCAAGTTTTAAATGTATGCCGTTGTATAGCTCTGACATCCTGTTCTGGAATTCACCACAACATACTGAGATTTCAGTGCGGTTCGTCTGGGCTAGACCTCTTCTTGAAGCATCCTATTGGGCAAGACATCTCCTTTAAACATTCGATCGGAGCGGAGCGGTTTAAACAAAAATGTTATTGACACAGAATGACAAAGATAATCATTGCTAAAGATACAAAACTTAATTTTCTTAATTCTTTTCAAACACGAAATATAAAATATGGTGAAAAATGGACGAGAGAGAGAGAGAGAGAGAGAGAGAGAGAGAGAGAGAGAGATATATTATGCATTGTAGACGAGATATGTTGGTTGGTTCTGAACTATGTCATACCTTACACACGCGACACCTGGGGGTCAGGCTTGGTGAGATAACTAATCACGGCCAATCATGGTATCTCAAAAGAAGCGTATTCGGTTGGTGTGATTAGAATCCGCTTGGAATCGTGTACAAACGTCGGAACTAATCTGAACAAGTTACGGATTTAATTAAATGTTGTGTTTACATTTCAAGTCATAAAAAGTTTCCACTCGCAGGTGAAGCAAATAATAACTGGCGTCGTTTATTCTAAGTAGAGCATTTGAGACATTTAAAATCGAAAACTATTTCATTCCAAAATATCAAAGAAAAGTATAAAATAAATATTGTGTAAATGGACATGCAATCCTGTTTTTGTTTCCTTTTAATAATAAAAAATGCCATCATTGGATCACATTAAGAGACTGTAGAATATATGTAATTTGTACAGACATTAATTACCTGCTCTACCTGGTTGGATTTCAAAATAAATGGAAATAATGTATAAATTGTAAAACACTTCTTAAACAATAATAACACTGATGAGAAACTATAAGATCCAAATTACAATTCTACCAGACAATATCAATGGACTTTCTGAATATAAATAGTCTGCATCACAAGGACGCTTGTATAACAAAAGATTTGGTTCATACAGTATGGTGAACTAACGCACACGTTTCGGCATATTCTACTGCCATTATTACAGCGTTACAGTTTTTTAATGAAATGAATGGGATGAAAGCCAGCTTAGGTTTGAATGCTGTGTCTTTGCAAAGATTACCACTGAAATGCAAACACCCCTTAGAAAAAAACACCCAAGACATACGCCTGAAACTTTATCATCTCGATTGTGGTGAGAGAATATCCAATCGCCCCCATTGCTTCAAGTTCTACCAGAATTCCAATTAGTTTATGACAAAATCAATTCTTGGCTCCGTAATATTGACAGAAAAAGCAAATTTCCATTTCCGTTCCTTGACAAGATTAGGTTGTTCTTCGAGACCAATTACAATAATAATACTATTCAATCACTTTTGAAAAGCGAGAGTTCATCTGAAGATGAAAGATTTATCGATGTCTTAGTTTCAAAATAAACTAGAAATCGGCTTACAGGAAGCTTACGTGAATGCATTCAAAATACACCATCTATTGACAGAGTGAAAGGTCGAGTGGGGCCTACAGTGACAAGTCACTGGATGCTTGATACATCGTTCCTGTCGTTTTGTGGCTTCTAGTCTGAAGTTTCTGCAGTTTCTCCTATCATCGGTTTCATACATGCAACCATATCGCATGATGTTATACAAATCTTTGAGCATAAAAGTTGAAACACAAGACGGATTCTTATTGTTATTGTTTTATTTTTGATTGTTTTATATTAAAAAAATCGGAGCGCATTACGTTTTAACGCAAGAGTGTTTGCATGAAAAGGTGTTAATAGAAAAATGATCTCTTTGCTGAATAATGATTCTGGTTCTTAGTCTGAAATTTTACAGACACTGTATTTAAATATTAATGTGGTGTATTGTATCAGAGGTTTGGACAGGAAAAGGAAAAGGACAATAAATATCATGCAAAAAATGTGTATAAAGAGAAAGCCATGCCGACGATTATGACCCTTGATTGCAATTTTAACAAGACATACACTAAAGTCAGACTCTACAGACGTCTAATCCGATAACTGTCTATCTATCCATCTGTCTGTCTATCTGTCTGTCTATATGTATGTCTGTTTGTCAGTCTGTCCTTTTTTATTATCTATCTATCACAACTTATTTCGGGAGAAATAATTCATTTACTAATACGTCCATTCCTTATTGCCTCTAATACATTGGCACCATTCTCATGCTGCTCTTCAGAAAGGAGCACTACACATCTAAACAATGTTTGCATCAGTGTTACGTACACACCGTCATTGTTGACAAGGCGAGGTATACACGATTTTTAAACGTGGAAATACAATACCTTAAAGATAAAAAGGTGTAAGACTTACATTATTTATAAACTATAAAACGCAGCTAGAGATATAAATAAAAAATAAATAAATAAATAAGTAAATAGTAAATAATAAAATAAAATAAAATAAAATAAAATAAAATAAATAAATAAATAAATAAATAAATAAATAAATAAATAATAAGACTGCAAAAATTAGCTTTAAGAAAAATTAGTTGAAAATATAGTTGATATCGTTCTTTAAAAATACAATCTTGACAATGAATTATATATATATCCTTTTGAAGCATTTGGATATGATGTATGGTGTATTGGAAAAACTGATACTATTGTATTGTGTAATATTCATGGAAGTCTCAATATTTTCATTCCTATTTTTCATTTATATCATTTTATTTTAATACACCGTATTTACTATGTGTACTTAAACAGCAAGTGAAACAAACTTCTTTCCCGTATGTAAGTCGTCTTATTTATTGTCCCTTTAGGATCAGAACAAAATAATCCGTCGCTTGCCCTGGGGATGCAGAATTTACTGGATCTCATTTGCTGCATGTCGTAATAGGCGACTAATGGAGGTAGGATTCCGGTTGTCACAGTGGCTAGCATGTAGACTCAAGAGCAAATTTGTGCAAGTTCAAAACCAAGGATCGATCGGCTTGGGTTGGCCACACATCAAACAAAACAAATCGTATGCAAAATGTACCCCCTTCTTTATCCGCCCAAAATAAAGACACTCCTTCCCCTTACCCCCACCCCCACAAAATCCATAAACCAACACAGAAACAAAAACAAAACAGCAATATATACATGTACTTGGAATCTCTCCACCTTGCAGTACTGCACACTATTTCTTCATGCGTGTTCATGAAAACTAAAATTAAATGGAAATAAATTACATCTTTAGCTTTTCTCAAGACCTTTCACATTTTTCAAGAAGTATCCACGTTAATTATTGAAAGCGTGGTTCGATTATTGCAAATATATTTTTTCTTAGCTTACTACTGTGCACTAGAGTTTCCTTTAGTACAGAACAGCAATTTTCTTTAACATTGCGGGAACAATTTTTGGGGGTTCGATGGACTCGAGTTTCTTTGTGAGGTGGACTAGGGTTTTTGAGGTATGATGGACTTAAATTATTTATGTATGGTGGACTCGAATGTCGTCGGTATGATGAGTTCGAGTTAATTTTTAGTATGATGGACTCGAATTTTTTGGGTATGATGGACTCGGGGTTTCTTTTTAATATGATGGACTTGAATGTTTGGGGTATAAAGGGCTCGAAATTTTGGAGTATAATGGACTCGTGTTTCTTAAATATGATAAAGGACGGTGGTTGAAGTGTCTTACATTCGATCTAATTTTAATGCCGCAGGCGCAACCGGTTCTACCACTTAAGTGTACCAAAGTTTCTAAACAGAATACTTTACTGGAGAAATAAGGTCTATTTTTTTTTTTTTTACGTACCCTGATTTCCCAGGTTAAGGCTTATTGATATATTGAAGACACGTTGTTTTTTTTAGAGATTAATTTAAAAATAAAAGGTATTCTTAAAAGAAAAAAGTTCTGAGACGTTGCTTGAATAAAATGGCTGCAAAATAAATTGCATATATTGTATACAATTATCGCAGACATTAAATTGTAGGAATCCCAAAGATAAATAACTATGCATACAAATATGTATGGGAAGTTAACCGTTGAAAATGGAACATGGTACAGAACAAAGGATTTTTTCCCACCAGTGTAGTGTCAAACAAGATTTTTCATACAAATGTTGCAGATGTGCCCTTCGTGTATACACCATCCGAACTGACGAGCAACAGTATTGCATCTATCCCGCCGCTGCCACCGAACAAGTTCAGCAAGTGTTTGTTATGTGGGAATATGTACGTAGAGACCATGCTAATTCTGCCCCTCCCTACTTCACACCTGGATTCAGAAATCAGCTTCGTTTAAACCTACCACTTCGTTCTTCTTCGTCTTGTACCAGGTTCGGTGATAGACAGGCCTGTTTACGGCGAAATCTTGAATTTCAGTCCGTCAGAGCGCTCATCATGGTGGGCTGCGAGTTTTCCCTCCAAAGAATCCCGGCTTTGCGGAAATGAAGCGTATTGTGTGTCAGGACAGATGTCGGCCAACACTCACTGAGCTTAAAAAAGAAGATTTTGTTCCGCAAATCTTGGAAAGATAAAGACAGATACGAAATAATATGCGGGAGAAGTGCAGAGATAATTGAGTCGGATGAAAGAATAGATGCTATCAAAGGTGGTCGCATAGCGAGGGGTGTATTTATTTTTTTTCGCCCTTTTTAAGAGTGTCAGTGAATTTTATACCGTCAAATTAGCACCGCGGTGGTAAGGTGATCTAATTCGAACTTACAAGCTATTGATGAATATTAGTCATAGAGAACTTGTATCTAACGAAATGTTTTGTATAAAACTTTAATAAAATTGGCACTACAGGCAGTTTGTTGAGTTGTTATAATACACGGTATTTTGATGCAAAATATAATGTGTCGATCGTTATTTTTCTTGTTTTATTTTTGTATTCTTAAAGTCCCACTCATTCTTATAACCCTAAGAATGGTAATTTGTCTCCCTCGTATTTATATTCCAACAAAAGGTAAATAGCCTCCCTCACATTTCCATTTCAAAGACAAAGGTAATTAGTCTCCCTCATATTTATATGCTAATGAAAGGTAATTTGTCTCCTCATATTTATATCTATAGGACATGTAATTAGTCTCCCTTCCATATATCATCTTTTCGTGAAGTGAAACCAATATGTGTATATTGTAACTATAGCTTAAAGTACATTTGAACCCAAATGCATCTATTCCTTGTATATTAGGATATTGGAACCTGAAAACAAATGTAGAGACTTGAAATTTGAAAGGTACATATTTTACACTTTAAACAAAGTATGCAAGATGAAATAAGCAATATGGTACCATCCGTAGATTGGACCAAATTAAATACATTAATACAAACATAAATATTGAAAATAATAACATTAAAAATTATAAAAGTCAATTTCTAAGAAAACACGGTCATTTTGCCAAATTCGAGAAGAAACACAATTCATGATCCAAAAATATGATTAATATTATTAAAACATGCAAGACCATGGTAAAAGCAATGAATTGTTTTTTCACTTCGTTTGCCTATGCAAGAACTATGAATTATTCTTGACTAGGTATGCCTAGGAAAGAACTATGAATTATTCTTTGGCTCTGTATGCCTTGACAATACCTACAAATTATTCCTTGACAACGTTTGCCTAGGAAAGAACTATGAAATATTCTTGACTAGGTTTGCCTAGGCAAGAACTATGAATTATTCTTCGAATAGGTTTGCCTAGGCAAGATCTGTGAATTATTCTTTGACCCCGCTTGCAGAATTGCCAGCTACAAGTAATGCAACTGTCTGTTACCGTGTCAAGGTATTAGCATCGACGATAAATTGTAATACCCGCTCGACATCCGACGATTTGTCTTAACTTAAAAATGACAGAAACCCAGGAAATATGATGAATAAAATTATACTTTTCGGTGCTAAGTTTTATTTTCTTTAGAAAATTCAAATTATCATTAATCTCGGTCAATCTGAGTTTATTTATTTATTTATTTATTTATTTATTTATTTATTTATTTATCTATTTATTTTGCAATTTTGCACAAGAGCAACGCATATGTTATAACATGTCTTCCGCGCGCCTTGCTTCAGGAAATTTATAAACTGTATGAATTGATATATATTTGCGTTATTTCCCATCTTCCATGATCACTTGAAGGGATTACTATACACAGCGACGTTGGTCGCATGACTGTCCTTACAACAGACTTTTCGAACCTTTCTGCTCCGACATATTTGACTTCCTTTCTCAGCTGTGATACATGGGAAAACGGTACAAAGTGGATATTAACTCTAATGGGAGAGAAGCATTTATACTGAGCTACAAAGTTTTCTTCAACATACTCGTTCAGTAAATATAAAGGAATAATCTTCCCTAAACTGAATTTAAAAGAGTCGAGTATTAATTGATAATGTGCTGTGAACCGCCCACATGGTTAATGTGTCAAGCGGCCCTACGTGATGATTAATGGCTGCTGATACTAGGTAACTGCTACCTTAAGAGAACCAACCTGTATTCAATGCACTCGTGGTGTGAATTATAATCTGCTATAAAAGAGAACAGTAGAGTGCAAGACATATAGAGATAAATGTCTTCTTAAGCAGGTTTGATTTATGTTTTCTGTAATTCATTTTGAAACTCTGAAAGACGTACTCTAAGGAAAGTTGACACTGGGTTGGGTAGCTGTACTTAAGTGGACATAAATGGATGCCAGAGGATAATTTCTCGAAATGAGGATTCATCCTGGGTTTTGATTCGATGTCAAGCTTGACTTGAGTAGTGTCATGCTTTCTATATGTCAAATGTGAAATTTAGTTATTGTCACCTTGACAAAAATATATACATATATACCTACCTACCTACCTACCTAGCTACCTACATACCTACCTACATACATTTACCCACCATGTCGGCCAATTCTGCGCGTCGGGTAACGATACGTCATTTTTGTAAACATAGGATCACGTGTTATTTTTTGTCGAAAGATCATTTTGTATCAAGAAGAACGATTGTACTTTAATTAAGAAAAGTGATATTCATAAAGTGTACAAAAATATCCCACATTTCGACGAGAAATGCATATAAAAATGTGATTACTAAATAAATGTCAGCACGAAGACCCACTCCATAACCTTCTTGAATCTGTAACCCAGCAAATTCTATTTACTATGTATCTGTTTGAATCATACAAATAAATACATTTTTATAAAAGATGGACATGTATGCCTTAAAAAAGTTATGCATCTTAATCCAAGTTTCCAAATTTGCAAGTTGTCCCACACGTACAAAATCGTCTGCTACCCAACATGTCAGCTTGCCGTTAGAATGGAATTCTCACGAAATTTACCGGTGCATAGTCTGTTTCTAAATTCTTTAGTAACTTTTTTCCTCATAAGCAAGACGTTGTAAACACATTACACCCTATTCTTTGTTGTTTCTCTTCCACATAATATCTTATTTTTTTAATACAAAATGTTAAACTTTACTGATCTTTTTGCAAGTTCGGTTTAGTTGGCTTAATATCGCTATAAACCTGATCTAATTACTCAACTGAACTGCTAACAGAATCAGTCCAAAGTAATGAATTTATTTTCTATAGCCCGATGGATAAACATTACATCTTTTCAAAGCTGTGCGCATAATAATAATAATAATAATAATAATAATAATAATAATAATAATGAGAAGAAGAAGAAGAAGAAGAAGAAGAAGAAAAGAGAAAGAAAAAAAGAAGAAGAAGAGGAAGAATATTTGCTTGACGAAGGTAATATATCTGGTCTATGGGTGACTAGGCCCAATTAAACATTAGTGAATAAGCGACGCGCAAAGTGTTAGTGACATTTTCTCAAGCATGTATTTCTATTTCCTAGAAAAATAGAACGTTGTATCAACGACGGGGGACATATCTGACAAAAAATAAATGTCAACAAGGAAGGCGATAGTTATAAACTATGTTAGCTTTGCGAATACATATAATATAGAATTTTTAAAACGGAGTTAAAATTATAACATTATTTGATAAAAGACCTATAAAAAGTATAAGGCAAACATAATAAAAATTCGAACATGTAATCAGAATTTACCGATAGAGAAGGGAAGGTGTGAAAATTTGCCTAGATATGAAATATTGTGTACTTTTTGCATGCAAAACTGTGTGGGTGACGAATGTCATTGTCTCCTTGGACGTAGCTGTTTCGGGGAACAAAGAAAGTAATTAGTACCCAAACACTTTTATACGAGACCAAATGTACCAAAGTTAAAGAATTATTGTGTTCTGAGAAACATGGTTTCTTAAGAAATCTATCTAAAATGATTGATATTATTTTATCAAAACTTCGTTAATTTCAAATCATTTTTACTCGATGAGCTTATTGTTCTTTACATTTTTTAAGGAAGAGAAAACACCTTTAAGGAAGATAAAACACCTTTAAGGAAGAGAAAACACCTTTAAGGAAGAGAAAACACCGTAGGTTCATCATTGTAAAGCATTGAGCATGCTAGATATTACTTTATGTTCAATGCTTAGTAATTTATAACCTATGTTTCCAAATATACCAATATCTATGTATTTAAGTTTCAAAGTGTTCTTCTTTCATTGGAGTAATACAGTCATTCTGAATTCAACTGCAGTTACTGTGAAAACATTTTATAACGTCCATGGCTGATGTACAGGCACACGATGTGTGATACCAATATTTTACCTCAGATGTTGTGTATTGTAATGCAATAATGCAGTGTAATAACGAGTCATTGTTGCTTATACCAGTCTTAAAGGAAACCCAAACATCACACCAGGCTGTGGTGTTCGAGCACCACTACCACCAGAGGGTGATTTCTGTACGAACCGAACATAAATGCTGTTGTTTTTTATATTTATTTTATTCATATATTTTTTTTTCTCTCAAGGAATTCACAGTGTAATAGAAAATACATAAATTTATTTATTTTAAGATATGGCATGGTCCAGCTTAGTTCATAACCTTTTTATCCGTCTTGATTCAAAGCGGAAATAAGTACCAAAATCGAAGTTGTCTCCTGTGTAAACGGTCTGAGCTGGCAGTGTCTTTGTTGATCGAGGTCATCATTAGCCTGAAGCATCCGTGTTTGCGTAAAAATACATAGTGCAGCGGTCAAATTATAGATACATGCACATTTCACAAAACGTGCAGAC
Source organism: Sinohyriopsis cumingii (assembly GCA_028554795.2). NCBI lineage: Eukaryota > Metazoa > Mollusca > Bivalvia > Unionida > Unionidae > Sinohyriopsis > Sinohyriopsis cumingii. The sequence continues at coordinate 127,008,152 of CM068838.1, forward strand.
GTCGATAGAGTGATGTTCCTTTGCGAAACTAAACTGGATTGCGATAATGAATTCTTTAGGCGGGTTTCTTTCCCATCCTAAGAAAAACTTGTTGAAATCGATAAGGCGTAGTACCATGTTGACAGAGAAAACAGATCCGTTTGGGTGATCACTCTAACCCTACTTAGCTTTGTTGATGGTAAATATGGCGGGTTTTCTTTGCAAGCAAATACTCGACCACTGATAATAATGTTACTGATCAACTTTGATATGTATATTCATCATTTATTAAGTGAGCAGCGGCTAATTTATAGGTAGATATTATTTGCATATTCGTAATCTAAGAGATATATAGTGAGTTAATGTTGAAGGAGTAAATTCTTTTAAGACTAGGGTCAGAAAACATTCGCTCACATTAATTTATACAGGTAAAATAAATTTTTTCTTTCTTTTGAGACACAAAGAGTTGAAACGCTGAAGGTCTTCAAATACAAATGATTACCACAGTGTATAATGCTTACTCAGAGTATTTAATAGCAAGAAAACAGTTTAAAAGATGCTGCTGCTGCTACTACTACTACAACTACTATTCAAGATCTACGAAAAATGAACATTGTCTGTTTTATACGAAAATACTACTACTACTGCTAATAATAATAACAACAACAACAATAATAATAATATAAAAATATAATAACAATAATATAATAATAAAAATGATATGATGATGATGATGATTATACTACTACTACTACTACTACTACTAATAATAATAATAATAATGATAATAATAATAATAATGATATGATGATGATGATGATTATACTACTACTACTACTACTACTACTACTACTAATAATAATAATAATAATGATAATAATAATAATAATAATGATATGATGATGATGATGATTATACTACTACTACTACTACTACTACTACTAATAATAATAATAATGATATGATGATGATGATGATTATACTACTACTACTACTACTACTACTACTAATAATAATAATAATAATAATGATATGATGATGATGATTATACTACTACTACTACTACTAATAATAATAATAATAATACTAATAATAATAATAATAATGATATGATGATGATGATGATTATACTACTACTACTACTACTACTAATAATAATAATAATAATGATATGATGATGATTATACTACTACTATTACTACTAATACTACTACTACTACTAATAATAATAATGATATGATGATGATGATGATTATACTACTACTACTACTAATACTAATAATAATAATAATAATAATAATAATAATAATGATAATAATAATAATAGTAAGTGTTTATTTGTAATACAGGCGACTGACCCTTGATACATATTGGTACATCCTGAGATACAAACTGGTGTTTTAGTGTGCAACAAAAGACTATCGTATTTATTGCAAATGTTATATATAAAAATAATCATTATTGCATCTTTTCTCTAACTGGGTGAAATACAAATATATACTACACAGTAATCGCACAATTTAATAATAATAATAATAATAATAATAATAATAATAATAATAATAATAATGCAACATGGCATAACGATTCTCATCATCGTCTTAGCTTTGTCAACATCGTCATCGTTGTGGTTTTTTGTTTTTCCTTTAACGTATTTTTTTAAACTACGAACTTCTATTAACGACGTTTTGTGGGTTTTTTCAATATTGTTGTTGTCAGCAAAAAGTAAAGTCACGTTGTCTTTCCAGTAGATTTTGCCACTGATTGCCACTGCTTTATTTAATTGTATTGATGTGATGAAGACAAGCATATTAACAAAGAAGATACGCATAGAACAGTGCTATTGAAAATCGGTGTAGTATTTTGTGACACAAGTTTCAGTGATAATACTCATCGAATTTGGGAGATATCGATTTAAAATGCCTCATCCAGGCAGTAAGTAACTTTAACAAATATTTTCTTTAATTGTTGTTTGTTCTTTCGAATGATTAAATAATTTAGTAATGATAGACATTAAAAAACTAAGAACGTTAACACTCTGTCATTGTTCAGTGCATATATATATATATATATATATATATATATATATATATATATATATATATATATATATATATATATATATATAGAGAGAGAGAGAGAGAGAGAGAGAGAGAGAGAGAGAGAGAGAGAGAGAGAGAGGGAGAGAGAGACAGAGAAACAGAGACAGACAGACAGACAGACAGAGGCAGAGAAACTGATCATTGCTGATCATGAATGAAAGATTTTATATATATATATATATATATATATATATATATTCTGTATGTATTTATGATATTATTACGTATGTTTCATAAGTATTTAAAGAGTATCAATTACATTTCGTCTGCTCCTTAACAGTAAAGTCAGGATAGACGAGGGCCTCATGGCTCCTGGGGTCAAACAAGTGTCGCTTTCAATGTTAACTAAGTGTGAAATATCTGTACCTTATCCGTGTATTGAAAATAACTAGTGTAGCGGAAAATTTAATTTAGATTTGTCTGCAAAGAATGACCATGTGATAATCTGATAGGGTGAAATGACAGGCGTCATCGTTGTGTGCGGTAAAAATAGGAGCCCAATCTACGTCGTCTGCTTCTCATGAATGAGTGATTTATTCAATCCACTATTTCTTGTCTCAAGAGCATGTAGCATTCCTGGTGAATACCTGGCCGTCTATCACAATATATATATGTATAGCCGACGAGAGCAAGAAACATTGATCAACTTTATTAAGAAAACAAAATTCCCGATCGATCGAACTTAATATTAAAATCCAGATTTTTTGTCGTTCATTAAACTTCACTCTCTTTTAACGTTCCTTAAGATGAATATCCTTTCAAACGGGATTCGGAAGAATTGTGTTCGGTTTATGGTCTTGTTGTTCTTGTTGTTGTTGTGGGGTTTAACGCCATTTTTCAGCACACGATAGGCTATACATGGCGGCCAGTATTAATGGTGGAGGAATAACCCGGGAAAACCCCGGAAAGAACCACCGACCCACGAGAAACTACTGGCAAGCTTTCTCACATACCCACATTGCCTGAATCTGAGACTCGAACCGGCGCAGACAGAGGTGAAATGGCAGTGATCCGTAATGGAGAGCGCTTTATACCACCCGGCCACTTGGAGCTCCCGGTTTATGGTCTCAAAGTGTTTTAAACTGACCGCTCCAGTGGCTTATATGGTTAAATTATCTACCTCGGATGGGGGAGGTAGCGGATTCGAACCCGAGTCATCCCAAAGACTTTTAAAAATGGTACTAGCAGCTGCCTTGCTTGGCAATTTGTATTATGAGGTTATTGTTAGGACTGGTCGGCCTGGTGTAAGGATAATGTGACTGGGTGGGAAATGATGCTGCATGTCTGCGGCATGATGTTCCATTGCCTCACATCACAATAAGCTACCACAATGCAGATATCGTTGCGATATGATTAAAATGTTAAAGATTCGTTACAAATCTGAATAACACGCACATATTTCAAATTAGTCTGCGTTTTGCTTACAGGGGTTTGCTGTACCGACTGTATGATACCAAAACAATTAGGGACCTGACTCTGTCCCGAACATCCTCATTAAAAAATTAGGGACCCGACGTTGTCCCACCCATTCGCAGTAAGAAATGAGTGACCTGACGCTGTTCTCCCAATTGCAGTAAATGCATGTATAGTTAATACATGAATATAGTTTTCTCTTCAATTTCAGTAGTCTGTGGGATGGAATTCCAATGGTGGCACATGATGCAAAGTAAACGGGAGCGTTTGAATTTTAAGCTGTTCCATGACATACGTTTACCATATAACTGGTAACATATATCAAGACACCGTTACGGTTGTTTTTACATAGCTTTGACAATATTTCAGTCATATCGCTACGACGTGTGCAGTGTAGCAGTTTGCGGTGTTTGTCCAACACTGGGGCATCATGCCGCAGACATGTAACATCTTTTCCCACCCAGTCACATTATCCTATCACCTGGCCGACCAGTCCTAATACTAACTTCTTAGAGCTGAGCGCCTAGCGAGGTAGCTGCTAGTACCATTTTTATAAGTCTTTGGTATGACTGGTTGGCATCCATAGTTATCAAATTAAAAATGTAACATATTTATCTAAATAAAAAGAAAACAATCGTAATTTTTTATTAGGAAAAAATAATACTCGCCAACATACAACTTAAGAAAAAAAAACTGAAATGCTTTATTTTAGTTGAAACCCAAACTCTTGTAAGTATTACTTACAAATTTAGTTCTTTTTGTATACAATTACATGATATAAAAGAGAAGACAATGTCTTAATGTCTTTTTTGTAACTTAGAAATGAAGTTTGAATTTAACAGTAACCATCTTTGTAATGCAAACCCATACACCGCCTTGACAAAATATTAATTTAACAAACACGTTCAATTCCTAAATAGAATATAAATTTGACAAGCACACACGCGCATCTTCTAAATAGAATATACATCAAAAGGCAAACACACACATCTAAATAGAATACAAAGTTAACAAGCAAACACACCCATCTCCTCAATAGAATATACACCTAAAAGTACACATATGCGCCCCCTTTTAAAATATAAGTATAATAGGCAAAGAGATAAACATTTCCTTAATATAATATAAATTTAACATGAAACACACGCATCCCCTAAATAGAATATACACCTGAAAGCAATCACACACATCTCCAAAACTAATATAAATTTAACAAGCAAATACACGTATCTCTTAAACAGAATATACATATGAAAGCAAACACACACATCTCCGAGACAGAATATAAATTTAACAAGCAAACACACACATCTCCTAAATAGAAAATCAAACACATGCATCTCCCGAGAAATTTACAAATAAAAGCAAACACATGCTTTTTCTAAATAGAACATATACCTTATCACGACTCTAATGTCTTAAAATATAAAACACAAGTTTAGTAAAATTCAAAAGATAATTTATTTCCCTGCAGTACAAAGTGAAAGTGTAAATAGAACTTACGGTATTGTCAATTCAATAACAAATAATCCTAGAGTTGCTAACACAAGTCCTAATGAATAAAGTTCGGAATAAACTTCAGTTGCATTACAAATAATTTCCAGTGCTGAAGGTTTTAATGTGCCTGCAGTGGCCAGTAGTCTCTAATGTGCTTTTGTAAAAATGATCTGAATTGTAATGATGTGACAACAGTGCTTTGTTAAATCGCAGTCATATATTCCATGGTTTCATGGTCTGAATTCACAATAATTCCCAATTAATGCCTCTTTCCAAGAATATTATAGATGAGCACTTTGTATTTTCAGAGGAGAATTTTCTGAATCAAATGATTTCAGCTAAAATCAAAACACAACAAACGATTCTGCCTCAAGATCTTATGGCACGAATGAATGAATAACCTCTAGATAAACAATATTATATTTTTAAAAAACCTAAGACTCAAAAGAAGAGCAAGAATATAAGACAACAGTTCTTTCCAGAACAAATCAAACAATAGCTAGACAAGGTCTGTTACTAAAATTATAATAAGGGGCATGGTAAACATAATTTCCTTGTCTCAGACCAAGATACATATGTTTACGTATATTGATATTGACCCTAATAAACTCACACTCATAGAGAAAATATAAATTTTGTATTAGTTGCTTTCAGAATTAAACAAAATATATGGTTCTGGCTAGGTAGACAATGAACTTGATTTTGGACAAAGCTAGAAAATACAATCTTACATAGCCCATAGCATATAATAAATAAAAGAAACTAAGTAAATATACATAACAATGAAACACAAACACATGCTTGTTCTTAATATAATATACACCTAAAAGCAAACACACGCATCTCTTAAATAGAATCTACACCCGAAGCAAACACACATCTCCTAAATAGAATATAAATTTAATAAGCAAATACACGCATCTTTTAAATAGAATTTACACCTAAATGCAACGACACGCATTTTCTGAATAAAATAGACCTAAAAGCACACACAAACGTATTCCTATATAGAACATACATTTATAGAATATACACCTAAAAGCGCACACACGTATTCCTAAATAGAACATACATATACAGAATAGACACTTAAAAGCACACACACGTATTCCTAAATAGAACATGCATATATAGAATATACACCTAAAAGCACATACACGTATTCCTAAATAGAACATACATATACAGAATATACACATAAAAGTACACACACATATTCCTAAATAGAGCATACATTTACAAAATATACACCTAAAAGCAAACACACCCATCTCCTTAATTTGAATATAAATATAACAAACAAATGTAACAAACAAACAAACACATACATCACTTTAATAGAATATTCACTTAAAGGCAAACACACGCATCTCCTAGACATATTATACACCTAAGGCCACACATTTGAATCTCCTAAAAAGAACATAAAATTTAACAAGCAAACACAAGAATTTCCTTTAAAAAATATAAATTTAATAAGCAAATACACGCATCTTCTAAGTAGAATATACACCTAAATGCAACGACATGCATTTCCTGAATATAATACACCTAAAAGCACACACACGTATTCCTAAATAGAACGTACATGTATAGAATATACACCTAAAAGCACACACACGTATTGCTAAATAGAACATACATATACAGAATATAAACCTAAACGCACACTCACGTATTCCTAATTATAACATACATTTACAGAATGTACACCTAAAAGCACACACACATATTCCTAAATAAAACATACATATATAGAATATACACCTAAAAGTACACACACATATTGCTAAAAAGAACATACATATACATAATACACACCTAAATGCACACACACGTGTTCCTAAATAGAACATACATATACAGAATATAAACCTAAACGCACACTCACGTATTCCTAATTAGAACATACATTTACAGAATGTACACCTAAAAGCACACACGTATTCCTAAACAGAATATACATATACGGAATATACACCTAAAAGCACACACACGTATTCTAAACAGAACATACATATACGGAATATACACCTAAAAGCACACATAAGTATTCCTAAATAGAACATACATATACAGAATAGACACCTAAATGCACACACACGTGTTCCTAAATAGAACATACATATACAGAATACACACCTAAATGCATACACACGTGTTCCTAAATAGAACATACATATACAGAATATACGCATAAAAGCGCACACACGTATTCCTAATTAGAACATACATATACAGAATATACACCTAAATGCACACACGTATTCCTAAACAGAACATACATATACAGAATACATACCTAAATGCACACACACGTGTTCCTAAATAGAACATACATATACAGAATATACGCATAAAAGCGCACACACGTATTCCTAATTAGAACATACTAATACAGAATATACACCTAAATGCACACACGTATTCCTAAACAGAACATACATATACAGAATACACACCTAAATGCACACACACGTGTTCCTAAATAGAACATACATATACGGAATATAAACCTAAAACCACACACACGTATTCTAAACAGAACATACATATACGGAATATACACCTAAAAGCACACATAAGTATTCCTAAATATAACTTACACATATAGAATATACACCTAAAAGCAAACACACCAATCTCCTTATTTTGAATATAAATATAACAAACAAATATAAAAAGCAAACACATACATCACTTTAATAGAATATTCACTTAAAGGCAAACATACGCATCTCCTAACATATTATACACCTAAGGCCACACATTTGCATCTCCTAAATATAACATAAAATTTAACAAGCAAACACATGCATCTCCTAAATAAAATTTACACATTAAAGCAAACACGTGCATCTCATTAATAGAATATACAGCTAACAGCAAACACGCATTTTCTAAATAGAAGTTTAACATCTAAAAGCAAACACATACATCACCTTCATATAACAAAATATAAAAGGAAACCGAGACATTCTCTTTATAGAATATAAACAGAATAGCATATACTTAAATATAGATATTGATGTGACAATCCAAATATCACACTGAAAAGCAAATCAAATGATTCCTTTTTAGGATATAAATTAGAAAGCAACTCGTTCATTCCGTTTTATACTATAAATTGAACAGCAAACACGTGCATCTTCGAAATATAATATAAATTGAACAGCAAAACCATGTATCTTCGTAATATAATATAAATTGAAAAGCAATTTCGTTCATTCCTTTTTACACTCTAAATTGAACAGCAAACACGTGTATCTTCGTAAATATAAATTGAACAGTAAAATAATACATTCCATTATTAAATACAAATTGAACAGCAAACACATGCATCACCTGTATACAATATGATTTTTTTTTTTTTAAAGTTTCGTTACCCAAAGGTGTATTAATTTCAAGTAGCTATTTCTTATCTGGAATAACAGAACCAACAGGCTTTTCTTTACGAATATTTCTTTGTGGGTGCAGCTGACGAGGCAGTTTAATAAAGAAATATGGGAGCATTTTCGTGGAACATCCAAAGATAAATGCGTTCCCGTGCGTATATATGTATGTATGTATGTATGTATGTATGTATGTATGTATGTATGTATGTATGTACATGTACACAAGCATCAATTTTACGCATGCATCATTATTACAGAACAGTTTTTAAAAAACAAAATATAGTTGTGATACCACGAGATTCGGATGAACGATACAATATTTAACGAAAAATATATCTTGTAAAGTCATTTTTATATTTTCTAACTTTCTTTTTACTTATTGGAGGGGCTTCTAGTGGCCGAGTGGTCTAAAGCGCCCACCGTTACGGATCACTGCAGTCTCACCACTGTCTGCGTGGGTTCGAGTCTCGGGCTCAGCCAATGTGAGTACATGAGAAAGCTAGCCAGTGGCTTTTCGTTGGTGTGTGGTTCTTCTGGGGTTTTCCCGGGTTCTTCCTCCACTATTTATACTGGCCGTCATGTATCTTGTGCTGCAAAATGGCGTTAAACCCTACAACAACAACAACTACAACTACTTCTTCGATGCGTCTTCCTAATGGCGAAAACCATAAATGAGGAGTAAATCATAGCCTTTTCTTAAATTCGTATTGAACAGGTAAAATGAGTGTACAGACAGGTGTAACTGGTATTAAAGCTGCAGCCTATTACGACATGACATGCATTTGGCAAATTGAGAACAATGTGACACAATTTTTAGCATTCTTACTAAAATATATATTTTTTTGTAGCGGTTGGAAGAAGAGCGAATTGCAAACAAAATAGATTCAAAGGCAAAGTTCATCATAATAAACAATAAAGAAAAGAATGGCAATGAATGAGTCGTTAATTAGTAACTGATAACATTGTTATATCTGTAACTTAATGTTTTTGAGTGATACACATACAGTAAGACCTGCCTATTTGACATCCAAGTCGCTATGCATTCATCATTCCAAAATGAATTTGTGTATAACCATTTCATGCAAAAGTTACTTAAAATGCAATATTAAAAGCTCTTTCGTGAATTTAATTCTAAGTTTAGTCATTTTCGATTCTACGAAAATGTCCACTATGTCATAGGACGTGTGAAGTGTTGAAGGCCATTTAGCCCAATCTACTTAATCAAATTAGAAACATGCAACGCAGATTAAACGTTAAAGATAATTTCTGTAAAGCATGACAACTTGATGAATAAAACCCAATATGCAGGCACAACAGAAATTTGATTGAGGGAAGTTCGTCTCTGGTTATATGTTTTCAGGACATGATGGGTCTCCGGTACTGATATTGCCGCTTAATTACAGTGTAGGACGTTCAAAATTATCAAATCTACACGGATTCAAGATTGTTCGACATGCATTCAGCGCAGTCAATAATAATTCCATCAAGACTGTTTATTTTATATCTAATATCAAGACTTTTGATTAAATATTGCAGATTTAATTCACGACAATGGATTTGTTCCATTATGTTTCTGATTAAAACGCAGATCAATTTCTCGGGTGGCACAGGTCGAGGAATGGATCAAAGATGCTTCATTCGAATCGCCCTCGTTTCTTTATTTCTGTGACTGATACTCTTATCTCGAATGACACTTAAATTTTGACACAAAATTAGTGTGAACTATCGGTATTACCCAAGACTCGTATGGAGATTTTCATAACACCTGTGTTGTTTCTGTGGATTAGATTTTCTCCGGTTTTTATAATGTGATAATTCGAAACCTCAACACAACATTAATAAACCTGACAAAATGGGAATTAGTGATTCACAAATACATTACATATTTTGTGAATAAGATGTCAGTATGGCCTTCAGAAAATATGTGTATATTTTTATATCGACTGGGACTAACATCTAATTTAGAATGACCACTCACAGCGAAATCCGATATAAATCCGATATAATTGCAGCATAAATATAAATCCGATCTTAACATATACATTACCAAGACATGGAACTTTTTCCTTGGGAGCTGGGTAGTGGTAATATGTGAAGGAAACAACTCTTGCTAAAAAAAATTAGTTGTGCTGGCTAAATCTGCCCATATTATCGATGTCATCTTGCGAACACAGCCAATATTTTCGACGTCATCTCGAGAACACTGCCAATGTATTTCACGTCATCTTGAGAGCAAGTCACACTGCTCATATTTTCCATGTCATCTTAAAAACAAGTCACGCACATTCAATTATTCTTTGCTGCCCAAGACCGACACTGATATAGTCTATTTTCTTTCTTTCTTTTGATATCTTATAGTGATTAATAATATTATTCATTGCATTTAAAGGATTTTTTCAAGGATCTTATTCTATATATTATATATATTCAAATCTATTAGATGTAATCCAATGTGACTGACGATTACGTCATTAAATCTGGTGGTGCAAGATTGCATGACGAAGACAGCTAAAGTTAAAACATGAAGCCGTTTCTGAATATCCGGGTAAAATTCAACATCTACTGTCAAGGAATGCATAAATGTTTCGATAAAAATAATTGAACATCTACCGACAAGGAATACATTAAGGATTAGATTAATTAACTGAACATCTATCGTAAAGGAAGACTTAGATTATTCGATTACTTAATTCAACATCTAGTTGTCTTGTATTAATTTCTCCTTTGAATATTTCTCTCTTAATTTTGGTTCAAATTAAGCTATGTGAACCACAAAACCAAATTAAAAGGTCTGAGTTTAATTTTAAAAATGATACACTTATGATCAACTTTAAGCATTAAATACAACCGATCTTTTGGATTTGTTGTTTGTGTCATGTAGGGTTTCCTTGACAACAAGAACACAAAACACTCATCAGTAAATAAATAAATAAATAAATAAATAAATAAATAAATAAATAAATAAATAGGACTTTCCAGGATGTTCTGTTAGAAATGTATCATGATCCTAATAGTGGATAAAGAAAAGTTATATGTTTGATATGAATATATTTATGCAAACTAATAAAATTGTAACTCCATTAAATAATTCATAGATATAATGTAGAAGGAGATACGTTTGTAATGAAATCACCAAGCCTACTTATTGTCGATTTACATCATCTCTGCAGATTTCATCACGGTTCAAATCTTCAGAAATTCCAGAGTAAAGAAAAAAAAAAAATTATATAAAAAAATCCTTTCTTCGCTTTATCTGCAAGCTGATGTTGCATCTCTTTTCCTTGAAGAAATAGTCTATAGCTAATAGGCCGAAACGTTTGGATGGTGTTGAAAATGAAGTGCTATGTTTATTTGCAAGATGTTCTTCAGACAAAGCCAAGTAGAGCTGGTCCATCATGACGGGAGAATTGGGCATCAATTAGGCACGTAATCGCTTTATCCTGCTCACGATAGCTGCGAGAATTCATCATTATCTACGCGTTCACGGAATTTCCTTCTAACCCTGTGGGAAACACAAGCGAGTTGCGGGTAACACGTGCGCCTGAGAGAGAAAATGGAGACGTCAGGTGAGAGGTTCTACGCTCCCCTACTGAAAAGGGGAACAGCTTCATCACCGCTAAGGTAAACAAACAAAATGTTATTGCTTGTCACAAATCTACATTTATTTGGCCGAAACTGCGATCCATCTGATTTTATTCGAGATCTAACAGAGAAATTATTCCCGTGTATATCATCGGCCTTTGGGCATCGCCGCCATATTAATGGTAGAGGCGAGACTAATTTTGATGTCTGGACCAACCCGCTGAGAGACACAAACACGAAACCGAATGAGTCGCAAACATAAATTAGGCTGTAATTGTGTGTGAAATATACGAAAAAACAGAAACTTTATTTGCAGAGAGAGAGAGAGAGAGAGAGAGAGAGAGATTTAAATTTGATCTAACGACGACGAAAACAATACTAATTATTTTCATTTTTCATATTTTAACAGTCTACGGTCAAGGCTCTAGCCCATACATCCCGTATTATTAGTAATGACTGCAAAAAAGCCAAAGTGCAGGAGGCCATTCGTCATTTATGAGATTATGCAAACTAATAATTAATAATCTATGGTAATTGCATTTGTATTGAAACTACCTAACAATACTTATATTAAACATTAAAAGATTTGTAGTTTACTACAGCTAGGATTGGAAAGACTTTATCGTTTACCACCCCTTTCCCATGTGAATGTTGTACCTCTGATACAACATTCACATGGGAGCATGGGCTCAAAAGGCAAAGGCAGTCACTTAGATATATTCCGGGTTTTTCTCGGTGAAGAGGAAATAAACAACAACTTACAAAGTCCGGCTTTCATTTTTTATTTACATTGTTGATATTTAAATGTTTGAAACTATTTTTATTCAGATGACAAGACACAGACGTTGACTTACTGACACATGGTTAGTCAGTCAAATAAATGTATGTTCATTGATGTGTTCTAATACACTGATAAATATATCTGTATACAAACTGAAACGAATCCACTGGTACAGGCAGGCAGTCATGAACATTTTTGGACAGTCAACTTAGATGCACATGCATATGGCAAGCAGTTGGAGCCATAACGTGCAAAATAATCGTGATCTCGATGCTCTATTGTGCGAACTCGAGAGAACCTTTCCGAATATACGTATGATCTCACTTCGCGAAACCGAAACTCCTACTATGTGTAACTGAATTACGTGGTAGGCTAGCAGGTCCATAACAAACATTTCGCAAAAGCTTAACTTTAATGGGCAAATTCTGAATGTCATTTAAATGATAAGGTAATCGAGGCAAAAGTAATGCACGTTCTCCAGCTCGAATACGTGATTTAGTGACAGGAAATAGAAAAGTCGCTCTTCATCGCACGTTCTTTCTAGTTCGCGCATTTGAAACTCAAGATCGCCTAATCGAGCTTCGTAAACGTAAATCGCTATTCGAATACGGTAATCAGGAGAGAAATCAATTGATTAAATAATACATCTATTCTTGAGATTGCGTGTTCAAGCTCTAGAATGCCAACTTTATTAGGTTTCGAGTGCCTGTTCATATGATTCAAAGAACTATTCCAATATGTTCTTTCAATACTTTCATGAGAACTCCGACAGCTAGAACTATTTTCATATTTGGGCCCTGTTGGCATGCCATGTAGCTCGAAATGTGGAAATACGATTTCGCGTAATGGAGACTCTGATTGCGCGTAAGTGAGAGCTTGATATCACGCAATGCGTAGATGATGTGATTGAAAAGTATTTTCTGATTTGCTTTCTACAAATTTGCGTAATAGAGCCTCGAGATCGTGAAGCGTTTCCATGTTACGGCCTTGATGTCGTGTCATTACCGTGTTGCGCACACAGAAAGGCAAATGTAACCTATAATCCCGTAAAGTCAGGTAGAGCTGGTCCATCACGAGAGGAGAATTCTGCAAGATTTAAAAAAAATCACTGGTTTATCGTCGTAATTGAAGCCATAAATATATCAATCAGCCTAAATGAGCAAAAGCAGTGATTTCACGAAATAGAAAGCTTTACGTCTATGACTTCCTATAAATCACAAAATATTATCAGGAGAAAGGCTCAACCACGCGGCGAAAAAATCGAGTTTTCCTTCCAAGTTGTCAGCAATGGCGATAATTCTTTCCCCGCCTTTCAACAGGTCTTAGAATTAATACACATTATTTAAACAAATGTTCCTATAAGTATCATCATAACGCAATTCTAGGCGCTATTTTCAAACAAATTAGTGCCAACCCAAAGCATCAAGGTCTCCCGCAGACCTGCGATGCGAATTCACCACGTGCGGCGTTACTTGAGCTACTGCTCTGAGGTTTTCATGGCAGGGGTGCCGGTCGCTGAACGGTGCGCGGGTTCGAAGTTTAGAACGCCCAAAACCAGTCCATCCATCAGCACGTGTTCTTAAAGAATTCCTTTCCAACATACCTCCGTCTTTCGGTTAAACTGTGATACTAGGCGATTATCGGCAGTGATATATGTTCGAGCATGATTTGTTGTCAGCAGGGCAATCAAATCGTTGTACAAAATTATACAGCTGATAAGCAGTAGATAACCTTTTGGTCTGTAATTGAGCAAAAAGGGAATACAGACTATACATTTCTGGAAAACGAATCAAGGGCCTAGTAGAGATGCAAAAAACCTAGACACTGCTTCCCTTAAAAGCTTAAAATAAACTTTCACATCAAATGTACTTAAGTAGCTTGGACTCTGAAATACTAGTATATTAAAAACTCTGATGTCAATTAAATTCTAATGTTTCAACAAAAAAGTGAGGGGTTTAAATTATGGCAAAGGCCTAGTAAAACATCACCATAAAGGAGATCTAATTATGTAAATTGTACGTTTTCAGAGCAAGATTGTAGCGAATGAATTACTGACCTGACGTCTCTTGCTCTTAAAGCTTGACGGCAAATAATCTCGCAAAATTCGTGATTTCAGAGTTACATTCCCAAAGAAGAATATACGAGTACAACATTAATGCCATTAAAATTCTGAATTTATTAAAAACAAAGTTCACATATATTTAAAAATAATTTTACAATAAAAACAAAATTATGATGAATATGATTAAAAATGGGACATGTGCTTAAATGAAGCAAAAGTCCGAAAAATCTAAAAATGAGTACGTCCGTTTTACTTGCCTCCAGTAAAAAGAATAATGGTTTACATATGCTGGATATTTTGGAAATGGATGGCATGGATAAAATAGGTCTGTTTTAAGAATAACAATAATTTTAAGAGTACTCTTAAGAATACTACAAGCAGTTTGATATTCCAGGGTGTGTAATTTTCTAATTGGGGATACATTACATATAAATTCATTTTATTATTTTATACTTTCAACAATTCGTGCATGTGGGCCGTTTAATCTCGTTATAGGATGCGATTTCCAAGAACTCTTGACCAACTAACCCGCTTTTTAAAAGTTGCATCAATTTGCATTTTCATGCTTAAGGAGAAGGTTTCGGGATGAGAGGAACTAAATTGGAAATGTTATTTTATCTTTAGATTGAAAGCTGTTAATTTAATGTCACTATTAGCACATACTTGTTGCAGTGTCAGTGAATGTTTTTACTTGCAAATTCCTATTGTGTGACATTTGACTGTTAATTAACATGTTCCTTATCTATTATTCGTCTTAAATACCTCAAACATTTGCAATTATTTTTATTTCTATCCACCCAGTTTCCGGTCAGTTAGGTTTGACCACGTGTTTGTTGGATCTCACTGGGAGGTCCGACTGGCCACTTCAGTCCACTGTCTGACACAGTTTCATGAAGTGGGTTGACACCAAAAGTAATTATCGTTTGTAAATATGAAGTTCTCGACATCAGATCCATGACGAGGCTTGATCAACATTTGACGAGAGTAGTACACGGTGACGGCTGCGTGACACGCCACCGATCAAGGGAGATAATTGACAAGAGACAGACGGTATTGTCCGGTGTGAAATGGACAACATGGCTGAATGAATCTGTGTAAACACTTGTAAATAATCATATTATGTCCCCCAGTGGTCAGTAATTGTCTGAAAGAATGGCCGTGCCATTTTGTCCCGCCTCTAGGCTTAGAACTGATTAGTTTTCGTTCGTGTCGTAACTTCATATGAATGGCACTATCTCTATTAAAATTCGCCATCAAAAAGCATTAAACGACTTAATTACGTTTGAAAACAAGTCAGGTAGGCAGACAGGCAATGAGGTCAACCGAAGGGAAGGGACATGTCACCTGGTAAAACTATCATCGCTCAACTGGCGCAAGGGAAGTTATATTCCAATTCAAAAGAGTCAATTTCGATAAAATCAGAGAAAAAAGAAAGAAAGAAAGAAACAATGATAGATAGATAGATAGATAGATAGATAGACATGCATGCATGCATGCATGCAGACAGACAGACAGACAGATAGATAGATAGATAGACAGACATACAGACATACATACATACATACATACATACATACAGACAGACAGACAGACAGATATATATATATACATATATATATATATATATATATATATATATATATATATATATATATATATATATATATATATATATATATATATATATATATATATATATATACATATATATACATATATATATATATATATATATATATATATATATATATATATATATATATATATATATATATATATATATATATATATATATATAGATGTGTGTGTGTGTGTGTGCGTATGTTAATTTCATAGGAGCTCATGAAATATAGTCACACTTTGAAGGTATAATGTACATGCGTGAAGAGTATTCATGTCGATGATACTAAATGAAAAGCATGAATAAAGAATACATTTATATTTCTTGTTATTTAAGATTTTTTCTATATATGAACTGACACCTGGGCATAATCACATTTTCGTATATATAATTTTCATACGCCGATCTCTTATTTTGGGAAGATTTATATGATATTTTGACGATTTTGTTTCCTCTGCTTCATGGTTCATATTTATTATTGTGTTTTTCTAATTAGTTTTCTTAACGAACATTTCATGTGGGGCATCTATCCAAGCTGCACTGATGCATACATTTAAAATGTTTGTGGCAAAAACTAATTTCATTAACTTGTAGCGAGAACCCCCACCATATATATGAGACAGCAAGATCTGCTTTAATACCATACATACACAATGATAACAAATGCAGATAACATTGTTACCCGATTAAATGCACCATATCAAACAAGTCAGTACAAATAGACCTTACAGGCAAATGTCACTGTTAATGTTATCCCCCTACCCCGGCCAATTAAGGGTTAAACATAGAAAGTGGTGGTTGGGGTGGAAATCGCTGTCAGGACCCCCCCCCCCAAAAAAAAGCCAGCTTCTTTTTCGGATAGATACACAAAATAGGATAAGGAGTGAGTAAACTCACCTACGGGATATGGTTTGTATGCATTTCTTTTGGGAGAGGGGGAGAGTGTGGATGGGTGGAACGGGACGGGGCCGAGTGCAAACCTTGTGCACTAGTCCAATACAGGTAAAATCTCATTTAGTTTCAGAAGAGAAAAATGACGGGAAAGTATCCAATCTGACCATATCTCTTCAAATTTATGACAAAGAGCCTAATATAAAAAGTGTTTATTTATCTTTTGTTTTTACGTAATCCAAACATATGTATACGTACATATTGAGGAACACAGAGGTACATATATTAAAATTTTAGCAATTTGTCAATATGTTCAAGACAGAAGATAAAATAACTTTATTTACCAACTTGGGGCCCACAAATGCCAAATGAAATCAAAGTATGTAAAGCCCCCAAAACAGAAGACAAATATAACAAAACTTCTGTAGAACTTAGCATGCAGTTCTAATAAATAAATAAATAAATAAATAAATAAATAAATAAATAAATAAATAAATAAGTAAATAAATAAATATAGGGTTCATATGCAAGTTTTGTTATTGTATTATTCAGGTGTAAGTACAGAAGATAAACTTGATATATTTAAGCATATTCACAAGTTAATAAACTTAATTTTTTTTATAAATGTTCATGTCTCGAAATATCTAATTAATCAGCTGCAGAAAACAGTCTGCGTACAAATACAGAAAGCATCTTAAAACAACAAAAACACTTCCAGATTCAAGTCCCGAAGACTCGCAAATTTAATGTATTATAACTATCCTGGTACTGCATGGTCTCTTGCTGCATGCGATATTTTGATGGTCGACTACAAATTATAATGACAATATTCACGTATTACACTTCGCTTATTTTTAGATATTTTTATTTTGCTGTCAATGTCATTATATCGTCCTTCATACACACTGCCATTTTAAGCCAAACATTCAATAGTAGAATGCATGTTTTATCCCTTTCTACTTTTATATCTACGCATGTAACTATAAATCGGCGTGAAAGAATGAAAGAAAGAAAGAAAGAAAGAAAGAAAGAAAGAAAGAAAGTAGTTCTTAATTTAGTGGAAAGAATTTCGCATAAAACAATCAAACGGTATTATGCCTGCACATTACAAAACAATTTCAATGGCATTGTTTAAATTTATATACACTGCGCAACAGAAAAGGTCAGAAAATAAATAATCGTGTACACGAACGTATTATTCTATTACATTTTAAGGCGAATATAATGAATTATAATTTATTCTGTATATTTTATGCTTAATTAATATTATTTTCTTTTCCACTCAATGAAATATATGTTTTTATTTATTACTCAATATAACCATGCTCTTTATCCTCTGCAGTAAGACATCTTTGCAACTATACCTTGATTTGCAATTGCAATTTAATGATAATAAAGTTTCAGTGTTTTCGATTTGAAATTAGTAGAACAGAAACGATTTTGGTTCTGTTCGCGTATGTTCTACATATAACCAGAATAAACAGAAAAGCGTTTTCTTTATTTTTTTTTTTTTTTGTTCGCGTTTGTTGTATATGGAACTAATAGGAACAGAAAATTGTTTTTGGTTCTGTGAAACTGAGACGAATGCTTTTGTAATCAAAAGTAATGATTTACGAAAGAATGATGAAGTTGGATCTGTCATTTTCTTCTTGTCTGTGGCAGTAAACAGACCTCCGAATTAGCACGTGATTGGACAAATGATCAATAGATAATGCAGAGATGTCTACGCTTACTGATTAGCATCCGACATCTTATAAAACCAAATTTGTTTCATTTAATATTTAGACCGGTATGAACAAATACAAATTCTAAGTGTATAATAAAAGAATATAATAATTGGTGGTCAAACAATGAAATTGTGTCCAGGATATAGGGCCATTTAGCTAGATGATGGACATACGTCCATTCTGAATTTGTATATGTTGTGTCGTACCAGTTTGCCTGGTGACAGACATTAAACCGGAACATCTGTCAAGTTTATCATTGTGTTTTTAATAATGTAAAGTCTAATATTTTTTTTCTCTTGTGATAGTATTGGCCAGTTGTCCATGGGTATCGGCACGTGTTTGACTTTGACTGGCATTTGACAACAGTGCAATTATATGTGACTTTTAATTGAATGGCCTGCCCTCACACCTTTTACGTATCTGACAGAATGTTTTTAAAAACCTGTCTTCACATTACCCGTACTCAATTTGAACATAGTTCAAATAACTGGAAATTCTGGTTTTCGGTTCGGAAATGAAAAGATATGAAACTAGTTTAGAGACATAGTTTTGTTTCCATAAAGTGATGGGACGTTTAATACTGAAAATTAGATATGTAAAATTTAAGAGAAACAAAACAACGCGTCTTGCAGAAAACCGTTTAACCCTGTGGACCTTTTCTTTTCTGTCAAGTAATTCCTTCTGTCACTACTGTAGAGGTCTAAATTCACTTCCTCATAGATTGCGTGTATTCGTTCGTATCGGAAGTGGTAAGTCAATAACATGAAGTCTTGTACAAGTTATATCCATTAAATTCTTCAATTTCATAAGAAAATACCGGGACCTTGCCGGTGAAATGCGAAAACGCCAAAATTATTTACTTACAAAACATGAGAACGAGCCCTAGTATTTTAATACCTTTCTAGATGAAGAAGCAACAAGCTTACGCTCAATACAGGACGGGCTTAGGTGAATGTTTTCTCACGAAATAAAAGGCTTTTAGCGTGGAAAAACAGAACTTGTAACAGCTGAGCGCCTACATATCAATTTGTCATTTGAGATAGAGCGTTGAACGACAGTGACGTGCGGTGTCAAAACATTTCGTAATGTTCTGGTATGATCTCGTTCGGGAATAAGAATTAGGGAATTCCGGAATGTCAGAAGGATGAAAGCTTGCTATCTCGCTGCATATGACAATAATTAATACTGTACAGTCTCTCTCTCTCTCTCTCTCTCTCTCTCTCATCCCCACCACACTATTTACCAGGTCTCGCAATGTGTACGGTATTGCATATTGTATTCGATATATAGCAAAGATCATAACCATACGTTTCAAATTAAGACAGTAATATATGTTTACCTCAGTTTGAATGTTAAAATGTTTGATTGAGCGACATTATATGAGAGAGAGAGAGAGAGAGAGAGAGAGAGAGAGAGATGTATTTCGTCAGACAGATATAATTGACATTATCATATCTGCAAAGTTATTTTAGACAAGAGAACATTTTCATTCCGTTAATGCTCAATTGAGATGGCAGACGTCTGATTCTCGTCCACTAGATTCGGCAGAGCTGTCAAACTTTCTTTCTAATTTCCTGTGTGAAACCTATCAAAAATGGAATGGAAAATGTGTGAATTTTCATGTTATTTACACACGCTGTGTAGGTTGTTTTTGTTGCCAGTCTGCTTTATGTTCGAACCCTTTCCATCTGTCAGCCCGTCCTAAGCAATTATAGTTATTGTGTGTCGAGAGACCTATAATGTAAGCGACATAACTCCTGCAGGTGTCGGTAAATGTATTTGAAATGGCTGTGCAAGGGAGATAACCATGTTAAGTATCGGCATCAGAAACAAACCTTTTGTGCTTTATAACGTTAATTCTCCATCATTGAAATGTCGCCTGATTTAATATTCTTTTTACTGCTTTATTAATTTTAAATGAAATATTAATTAGTCAAAGACAGAAGAATAAAACAGAAAGAATTTCTATTTTTGGCTTCATAAAAATATGGTGACTATTTAATACATTTCCTAAAGTCCGTGAGAAATGCCAGGAGTACAGGCTGATTTGTTAGCAACTTTTGTTAGACAAAAATGTTCTGAATTAATATTAATTATTAATATATACAAAGAGTACCACTGCATTGTAATCCGATCTTTCTTAGGCCCTTTCTCTTCTGTTCACGTTAATCAGATAGATTTGTTCGTATTGACAGACATTGGCACAAAAGGGCAAGAAGGGAGTGGGTGGAAGCTTGGACCCCCCCCCCACCCGGTTTTACCTCTAAACATGTTTTGGCCTACATCTATAAACCTAATTGTTGACTGCATGTTTACCCCTCTCCCCGAAAAAAATTATGCGGGCCCCCATGCTGACAGACAAGCTTCTTAAATGTATTTCAGAAGTGAATTGTGGTGAAGTTCGTTCATTTCTGTATATTATTGTTTGTTTCATCATTGCTAAGTATATACTATTTTTTTAAACTGTATAAATATTGATGGTTTAGTTAAGCGAGCGAGCTCTGGGAGAATATTTACAAAATCAAATGTCTCTTGAATACGACTCTTTGCTACATAAATTATATTATTGTGCTAACTGCCACCTTGCCGGGCGACATATGATAGTTACATAGTCACGAATCATTCATCCCTCAGTCCATCTACCCGTACACATTCAAGAAGTCGTGAACACTCTTTGAGCTGGCGCTCTATAGTTTCGCATTTTGCATAGGGTTAGAGTCTTAAGGCAAAAAAATAATTTTCCAGGTTTTCCTTACCGGCTTTACTGGCTGTCTAGACATTTTATATCTTATGTGTTATTAAAATAACTTTTAATACTTTTTAGTTTGATGCAATATTGATGGGTGTTTTTTGGGTTACAGAGCAAGTATACGGCTTGGTCCTCTTTCAGACGTGAACCTTTAAAACATTGCTTGCTCATTCATTTCCCTTTTAGAAGATGACATTACCAACTCTGACAAAATTCGTTTCCCCTATTTTAATACCTGCTAAAGATAGTGTAATTTAGACTAATCAGGCTGATATTTCGGCCATCGCAGCATCCATTTTGACTAGGCGTGTGCTTAGTTCGTATGCACCTGCCTGATATAAAAATTCATTAAAAAAATATGCACGAGTGAGGTCCAAAATGCCAATACTTTGGATAGATATAATAAAACAAAAAAATAAGATCATTCACTTGACCTGACAGGTCAATGACAGTTCATAGCAAAATAAGTTTATGACCATCAACACCAACATTTATTCATCAATTTTTTAAGTCCAAATATACCTTATGACATAAAATGATGATCGCAAACGCATGCGCTATCCCTATGTGATAAATGTGAACAACACTGTGTGCTAAATAGCTTCATGCAGTTCAAAATAGTTCCAATCCAGGCTGTTTTCGAAGTATTCGACTTGATTTGAACCCATGTTTCTACTGATATGGGTGACTAGCTCTGCCACCTAGCCGACTATTGCTATGTCACTATCTACATCAGGGTTCGAGTCTCAGACTCGGCTAACGTGGGTATGTGAGAAAGCCTGCCAGTAGCTTCTCGAGGGTCGGTTGGTCTTCCCGGGGTTTTCCCGGGGTTTTCCTCCACCAGTTATACTGGCCGCCATGTATAGCCTATCTTGTGCTGAAAAATGGCGTTAAACACTACAACAACAGCAACAACTGTCTACATCAGGGGTCTCAAACACACGTCCCGCCAAGCCGTATCCTGTGGCCCGCAAAATGATTGGCATCTCAAGGTGTCGTGAGAGATAACAAAGGTGGTGCGGCCATAATGAGGTTATAAAGTTGAATACTTGATTTGCTATCATCCCATTGGTGGAGTGGAAGGTTGTGGATCTTTAACCCCCACCTCCCCTCCGATAATATTGGTATTCGTTTTCTTGTTTCCTAAGACATGATCCTGAGCAAGACATTTGAATAAGCACAAGAGTCTCACGACATCGTCTTGTTTTATGAAAGTAATCATCGATTTATTAGTAAGAACAAAAAAGTACACGTTTATTTCATGTCTCATTGTTGTGATTTTTATTCATGGTTGTAAATTGTACAGACTACTTTTAGTTAAATTTTGTATACGTGACCGGAGTCCGTTAAGAGCATAGTATTACATAGTATCTATAAATAGTTGCTAACATATGTGTTGCCAATTAGCAATAATAATCTTAATGATAACATTTATTGGCACCTATGGCTTGATTTCTCGTTGGCTAATTGGGTTTAGACGTTTCTAGAAAAATTCAGTAACATCCCATTGGTTGGGCCAGGTCACATGACTAGGCAGTTGGACGCAAAATGAGTAATAAGTTCGGTCGCGTGGGGTCTTTTGCGAAATATAGACGCAATAGACGGTGTACATAAAGAGAGGACTGCGCAATCAGTTTTGTTCCGATTTTAGAGTCATTCACATTCTTGTGTTCCAGTTGTAACTATGCGGACGAGTTTTATGTTGTATTAGATACTATTCGAGAGGAGAAACATTTGCTTGGACAGTATAGTGGAAATAGCACGTGCTCATTATTTGGACTATAATATTATTCTAAAACTGTTATAAATTATTCTAAAGATTTCTGGATCCTTCTGCCCACATTAACAATTTCACTGTTCTTGGAGGACTTGAATATTACCGGTTTTTATCTTTATAAGGAAGTTTGTAAGGAACTTTTCATTCATTGAGGACTTTCATAGACCTTTATAAGGATTAGTT
Organism: Sinohyriopsis cumingii; assembly: GCA_028554795.2. Classification (NCBI taxonomy): domain Eukaryota; kingdom Metazoa; phylum Mollusca; class Bivalvia; order Unionida; family Unionidae; genus Sinohyriopsis; species Sinohyriopsis cumingii. Next base: position 127,031,911 of record CM068838.1, read on the forward strand.
TGAATTTACTTCATAATACTGTAAGTTTCTCTCACATTGTTCATGTATAACTTTGATAATTAAACGTTTTGTTAAGTTTTACAAACCTTGATGGTCGTAACAGTAAAACATACACATACACACAGGCAGACACAGACACAGACACACAAATATATATATATATATATATATATATATATATATATATATATATATATATATATATATATATATATATATATATATATATATATATATATATATATATATATATATATATATATATATATACATCAAGAAGTTTAGACATATTACTAGCTCAATGTTCTGTTGTATACAATTCGGTTGTTCATTTCTTTCTTTCTTTTTTTTCCTCCATTTGTAGTACACATTTCCAGCAGTGTTGAATTCTCCTGCCGTAGCAACCGATAATACCATCATTATAGAAGTTAAAGTTTTACATACTCACAGAAACCAATAACACCATTATTGTAGAAGTTCAATCTTTACATACTTACAGCAACCAACCAATGCCAGCATTATTACTTAAACTTAATCTTTGCAATCTTAAAAAATCAACCAATGGCAACATCAATATAGAATTTACATTATTTACATAGAACATCCAATAACAACATCATTATAGAAATTGACTCTTTACATACAGCAACCAGTGACACCATTATTATAGAAAATGACTCTTTACATACAGCAACCAGTGACACCATCAGTATAGAAGTTGACTCTTTACATACAGCAACCAGTGACATCATTATTATAGAAAATGACTCTTTACATACAGCAACCAGTGACACCGTTATTATAGAAGTTGACTCTTTACATACAGCAACCAGTGACACCATTATTATAGAAGTTGACTCTTTACATACAGCAACCAGTGACACCATTATTATAGAAGTTGACTCTTTACATACAGCAACCAGTGACACCATCAGTATAGAAGCCAAATCCTTACACGCTCAAACATATTTTAATGGTATGTTATCATTTTCATATTTTGAGAGTCACACATGCGGTATGCACTTCTGCATTGTCATTTTGATTGATTAAAATTGTCTAAGTGCTGAATTGATTGTTTCAGTTGCTTCTAAGCTCATCAATTGATTAAAATCCTGTTTTAATACAAAAAAATTGAAAGGATGGTAACTACAGTATCAATAGAATCAGTTCCGTCACGAAAATTATATTGATCACTATTAAACCATCAAAAACATCAATGCATGTCTTATTTGTTGATATATTTTTGACACAATTACTTACTTACTTATTGCCGAAAGAAATAAAGTATATAAATGATCTCATGAATGTTCCCAACATTACTTATTTAACTATTTTGACACTATCTTAAGCGAGTAGGAACCTTGAAAAGACAAGACGGCGGCATAAGGCGAGATAACTCCTGCGACCATGTCTTCAGAGAGAGAGAGAGAGAGAGAGAGAGAGAGAGAGAGAGAATTCCTAAGTCTTTTCTTCTTCTCTTTTTCTTTTTTCCTAATGAAGCGATACTTATATTCTGGTACCGTTTTAATTTTATTACATTTACCTTCTTGACCTAGCGAAAACAAGGTAACAATCCCAATGATAACAATCACAAACACTGCGTATCCATTCGAATCATTTCTCAAGGATGTCGGAATGGACGAGCAGATTTAAAGATCCGTACATACTGAAAAAAGCACACATCCAGTTTACAAAATGTAGTGACATTATTAATTTGTGTGTGTACACGATATGTGGTTTTGAATTCGACTGCAGGTTGCACGTATCATAATTAACTGGAAAGAGACGAGCAATTTATTTTTGTGCATGAATTTCGGTATATCCTTGAATGTCCGAAAGAAGTGAATTCAAATTGAATATGGAGACCTACAGACAAGTATATATAGCAAAATTAGATTGGCAGATATACTGGTATACATCAGAGTTATAGATTATGGACTAATGGACAAGACAGATACAAATTTAGAAGATTGTCAGATGAATTATGATTATGTTGGCATGATTATCACTTTTAGCAGACATACGTATTCAATTTTTGCTTGTGAACCAAAGTGCCATATGTTTGGGAACTTTATGCGACAGCCTGGGGCAGGCAGGGATGAAATTACCATTCAATGCATTTATTTACATATGTCGTGGTTTAAATCCAAGTTACTATGATAAGCACTTGCCTTTTCGGGTGTCTGTCGAAAACAGATTTGACAATCATTATCACATGCTTTCTCGTGTGTGGATACGTCTAGCAAAAGCAGGCTTGACTATGATTAGAACTTACCTTCTCTGGTGTCGACACGTCTAACAGAAACAGTCTTGACAATTATTATTACTTGCCTTCTCGGGTGTTGACCCGTCTAGCTAAAACAGACTTGATTATGATTTTCACTTGCCTTCTCGGGTGTCGACACGTCTAGCGAAAGCAGGATTGACCTTGACTATGATTAAAACTAACCTTTCCGGGTGTCGACACGTCTAGTGAAAGCAGGCTTGACTGTGATTAGAACTAACCTTCTCGGATGTCGGCACGTCTATCGAAAGCAGGCTTTACAATACTTATCACTTGCCTTCTCGGGTGTCGACAAGTCTAATGAAAGAAGCCTTAACTATGATTGTCACTTGTCTTCTTGGATGTCTACAAGTTTATCGAAAGCAGGCTTGACTCAGCATAGCAAATTTGGAGATACTTTCTAATGTGTTAATACAGTCAAGAAAATGACATTAATAAAACAAAAATAAACAAGAAGTCTAATAGTCAACGCACAAATTTTATTTTGTATATTCAAGAATATGGTAAAATCCTTGGAAATGAGTTTCTCCACCATATTTGTGTTAACTCTAAGCATCGGACTTCATTTTCAAGTCTCAGCAATTGTGTGACTTTATTCACTCGTATTTGATACCTGCTATTATCAAAGCTTTTAAAAATCTTCATTGATGTTTGAATCATGTACACGATTATATATATTTCTGTCTCAGTTAGTCGCCTATTATGGCATGCATGAATGAGAGCATCGAGCGTATTTTAGATCCCCCCACCACTCTGAAGACCACACATAAGGGAAACCGCACATCTCTGGGTCCAACATGGTACCTATTAATGCATAACTATATAAAAGAAATCTTTATAGAATAACACCAATAAAACCAAAATCGTTCCAAGCAGGAATCAAACTCGTGCTTTGAATAACAGCACCCAATGCCTAATACATGTGAGACATCGCACTTATCAACGCCACCCACCCCAGAAAAAGGAAAGAAATAAGGAAAGAAAAGAGCAACCCAACTAGAATGCAAATGAAAATTGACCAAGCTTTATTGCATATTTTCGAGAAAAAAAATAAAACTTTACTGACCAATACCCCAGCCACCACTGACCGTGGGTTCAAGATTCAAAATCCGTCATATATATATAACATATTTTCCTGTTTTGATTGAATATACAGAGTTTTGTTGAAAAAATTTGAAAATGTCACTGTAATTATTGTTCTATATTTAACCTCTGATATGTCGCCTCCTTCTGAGAACCAAAGGGGCGGCAGCCGAAGATTGATACTATTTTTGCTGATGATTACTGTATGAGAAACGTACAAACATATACCCCTTAAACCCCAGTAACGATTTAGGATGAGATGTAACGGAAAGACGGACAGTATGACAGGCTGAGTGTTTCACAATATCTCCTAAATTTTTTAAAAAAGTCAGTAGGTAGAGAACATTTCTTTCACTTCGACATTAGTAATGTTATCTGATTTCCCAAACATTTAATTCCATGATTTTCTGAAATAAAGTTGTTAGTATGGGGCACCTACCAGAACAGCATCCAAAACATGCAAAACGCGCTTGAGAAATTTTCAAAAAGATCGACATGTTACAGATTTCCTATTGAAGTGAAACGTTGTTGTCTTTATAGACAGACACATGCACTTGTTTACTATTTTGACAACAACAACAACAACACACACACACACACACACACACACACACACGCACGCACGCACGCACGCACACACACACACTCAATGCGCTGACATATCTGGGTCTATTCAGTTCATTAGGAGTAATCAGTGGAACAAACATTGTTATGTATTAACAAATCAGGGTCTATGTGCTTTCCAGTTGGACAAGATATATATGATAGTAAATATACAGCAAATTATTGTAACACGCAAGGGGTCTCACTGACGAACTAATCAAACGACTGTGTGAATGTGGCTTGAAGTTCACGTTACCTCTATTTCAAAGGACCTCTAGACTGATGGATTCTTAAACGTGCGAATGCTACAATAAAATCTTCTAAACACGCAGTGAACACATATCACGAGACTAATTTCACACTTGCTTTTTTTTTTCTTTTTTTCATATTTGTATGACTCAGTAGGAAGCATTTACAAAACAAATATTAGTACTTCACGCCATACAATACAAAATATACCTTAACACCCATAACAAAGAATTATTCCTATCTCAAATTACTAAATATATCCAGAAAATTCCCTTTCTTTAAGAAATCATGGAGGGTCTATTTTAAGGAACTATTCCATGCTATCATAACATTTCGTGAGTAAGTTACATTATGATGTCTGTTCTTAGAAGTTGGCTAATTACTCGGGTTGAGAAATATCTTCCAAACGACGACACTCCATAAACAACAAATAATCACAAAAACCTAAAAAAGCTATAAATGGAAAAGGAAATACAAATATCATATACACTGGGTTTATTACATTATTTATACTTCTCCCTCTGTTCTATTATCTTTGTATTCCTCTTCACTTCTTTTCGTAAAGTAATAATTCTCACTTAGTCCATTTATTTGAACACGTATTCAAGAATTTATTTGATTCATAGATTTGTAGACCGTTTTTATGACGTAAATATGAACGCGACTTAAACACATAGGGAGCGATATTTGTAAGTAAATAAAATAAATAAATAAATAAAATAAATAAATAAATAAGATGAATATCTCTGGTGATTAGTGCTTTTTCATATATGTGAGTCAGTGAGAGATTCATAAGAACAAGTTAGTTCCTTTGTCTTTTAATAAAATATTAAATATAAAGACGGTAATTGAAATTCACGAAGAAGAAAAAAACTGCAAATAAATTTAAATTTGATTCATTTCAGTTATTTACACTGGATCGTTCATACAAAGGATTCCAGAAACTTGGCGATCAAGATGTAATGTTGCTGATCTAATTTACTTAATGAGCACAAGTAACCAAAGAAACCAGCACAGCAGGAATAGATTCCAAAACCGCACAGACTTACATCGAGCGTCTTATCACTACTTTACATGCAACTTATACATTTATTTTTAGTTCATGATAAAACCCTAAAGATTTCAATTATTGTCATTTTTATTTATTTTACTTTTTTTATTTCGTTTTTGGATAATATCTGGATTCAATTGAACGCCAGACAGACAGTGGTAAGTTTATCGTGAGTGTGTACAGTTCAGGAATTTTCGGAAAAGACCCTTTGATCAAAGCCGTGATAATCTGATAACGCAACGGGACTATAAACGATGTGTTCATTTGACCTCAGATATGATGCAAAAGTTGATAGAATATAAGAAGAATGACAATTTTCTCACGCTGGACGCGAAGACGCGTTACAAACCGTTCAAGTTTACTAGTGTTAATCTGCTTCTAATCGAAAAACAAGTGGAATTGGAATTAGTTGTTATTATTCCGGATAATTTAATTCTTACACATTTAAGATCCTTATACCAAGCCTGGATAAAAAGCCATTTTCCCCCCGGTCAAACTAATATCATAGCTGTTCATCAGTAAGTTTTATATATATATATATATATATATATAGAGAGAGAGAGAGAGAGAGAGAGAGAGAGAGACACACACACACACACACACAGAGAGTAGTTTATTGAGAGTAGTTTATTGTGATGGTTCAATTTCTCACGTGATACGAACTGATGCATAATTCAAGGCCGCTGGCTTAAGAAAATTCCGCATGGCGAGTATTATATTTGGATTGTAATTTGTCTTCTAGGTAAGACAATCCGAGTAAACTTAATACACTAGAGTGATTGTACAATATTTAATATGCTCTTTTATGGTAGTAACAATGGCTGAACCATGAGCATGCTTAACAAAGTAATATATGATTTATTGATAATTTATATAATCACGATACTTGTAGTTACACCTTGCCTCATATATTTCAGCTGTCTAACCATAATGAAATACATCCAATACACACTGACAGCAGAAAACAATGAGATACAAATTAACAGCAGACCATAATACAATACACATTGAGAGCATACTATAATGAAACACACACTGGCAGCAAACCATAATAAAATACACATTGGCAGAAAACCATAAAATACACATTGACTGCAAACCACAATGAAATACGCAATGACAGTAGACCATACTCAAATAGACATTGACTGCAAACCTTAATGAAAAACCCATTGATAGCAAATCATAATAAAGAACACATTAACAGCAAACCTTGATGAAAAACATATTGACAGCAAACTTTAATAAAATACACATTGACTGCAAACAATAATAAAAAAAGCATATTGACAGCAAAACATAATAAAATACACATTGACAGCAAACCATAATAAAATACACACTGACTGCAAACTATAATGAAAAACACATTGACGGAAAACCATAATAAAAAATATATTGACAGCAAATCATAATAAAATTCACATTTTCAGCAAGCCATAATAAAATACACATTGACTGCAGACCATAATGAAATACACATTGACTGCAGACCATACTGAAATACACATTGACAGTATATAATGATGAAATACACATTGAATGCAGATCATAATGAAAAACACATTGACAGCAAACCACAATTATAAACACACTGACAGCAAACCATACTTAAAAACACATTGACAGCAAACCATAATGAAAACACATTGACATCAAACCATAATGAAAAACATATTGACATCACACCATGATGAAATACACATTGACTGCAAACCATAATTAAATACTCATTGACTTCAGACCATAATGAAATACACATTGATGGCAGACCATACCAGGCCCTATTGAAATACACATTGACAGCGGACCATACCAGATCATAATGAAATTCTCGCTGATAGCAAACCATCATACCAGATCATAATGAAATACATACTGACAGCAAACCGTACCAGACCATAATGAAGTACATACTGACAGTAAACCATACCAGACCACAATGAAATACACACTGACAGCAAATCATACTAGACCATAATGAAAAACACATTGACAGCAGGCCATACCAGACCATAACGAAATACACATCGACAGCATACTATAATGAAATACACATTGGCAGCAAACAATAATGATAGACACATTGAGTGCAGATAAAAAATAAATACATATTAATAGCAGGTTGGTATAATATCTCTTGAAACATATATGACACATTGCACGGTTAGTGTCGAATATCTTGAAACTATTGCACACTAACTGTTACTGTATGATAAAATATATAACCATAATGCATGTTTTCCGCCCCTCCCAATCATCATTATATTTACACACATAAATTCACATACAGAGGTATGTAGTAACCTACAAAGACTCTCTCTCTCTCTCTCTCTCTCTCTCTCTCGTAAAAGGAGATTGCTCCATTAGATTCTAAAAAGATTCTTACGACACATCTTCAGACGGTTTACACCATCAGAGACTAATATCAATATCCGCATTATCTAACATGGCTAATAAAACTATAGCAATGTTTTTATCTGTCTTAATTACAATTAAAACGCGTATCAATTACAAAGAAAAGCTGGAAATTTCTCACGCCGCACGTAATCTTGCATTCGATATGCTATCGTAATCGTTTTTCTTTAAATCTGCCTGCTTCGCGATGTGATTAAGCCATATTCGAATTCTTTCTTCATCACGATTATAAAGTATTCGATTCATCTCACGGTAAGTCCTGAACGAATATAAAAAGCCATTTTTGACCGGTTATAAAACTTAATTATTCTTAACCGATAAAGATAGAAAACAATACATAAATTAATATTTTAATACAAATAAACTATCACACAGGTTAAAGAATTTTTAATTCGTACTGTAAGATAACCTGTATGATAGTATTATTTGTATATATATATATATATATATATATATATATATATATATATATATATATATATATATATATATATATATATATATATATAGATATATATATATAGATATATAGATATAGATATATAGATATATAGATAGATATAGATATATATAGATATATAGATAGATATAGATATATAGATATATATATATATATATATATATATATATATATATATATATATATATATATATATATATATATATATATATATATATATATATATATATATATATATATATATATATATATATATATATATATATATATATATATATATATATATATATATATATATATGCGTGTGTGTATATGTATGTCCAGAATTTTAACATTGAACATTTGGCAATCAGGATACAGAATTTAACATTGTACATTTGGCAATCAGGATAGAGAATTTAACATTGAACATACATTGGACAATTAGGATACAGCATTTAACACTGAACATTGGAAAATCAGGATACAGCATTTTAACATTGAACATTTGGCAATCAGGACACAGAATTTAACATTTAACATTGGGCAATCAGGATACATAATTTAACATTGAACATTTGGTAATCAGGATACAGAATTTAACATTGAACATTGGGCAATCATGATACAGTTTTTAACATTGAACATTTGGTAATCAGGATACGGAATTTAACACTGAACATTGGGCAATCATGATACAGAATTTAACATTGAACATTTGGCAATCAGGATACAGAATTTAGCATTGAACATTGGGCAATCAGGATACATAATTTTAACACTGAACATTGGGCAATCAGGATACAGAATTTAACATTGAACATAAAGCAATCAGGATACAGAATTTAATATTGAACATTGGGCAATCATGATCCATATACAATTAGTTACCACTTTTGCATGATATACAAATTATCTCTGTTAATATTAAAACTCAATTTATAATTAAACAGATTTATTATTTTCATTCAAAGATTTATTTTTACATATGAGCCATATCTCGAATTGTTGCCATCAAGAATGTTTTCAGTGCATTAACTGCAACAATAATTTCCCTATATCATGCTTCTGATTGCATCATCATCATCATCATCATCATCATCAAGAACAACAATTACTACTACTACTACTACTGCTACTACTACTACTATAGCATTTTGCTGCTACGACTGTTAAAATTTAAAAAAATAAATGCTATAATTATTATAATACAGAAGTTTAAATGGAATATTGTCGTGCAAAAACAGCCATAGCATTTCGACCCATTTTTTTTAAATAATACTTTTGAAGAAGTTTGGATTTAGTAGGAAGTTGCCCAACCCCCAAGGGTACACGTTCTATTAATATATCAAATAAAAAATCTCGGTGTCCGGTAGTATTAATAATTCGAGATGAAGTAAATACAAGCAACCGAATGACTTTCCATTTGCACAACAACAATAAAAAACAACAACAACAAACAAACAGCTGTTTAAATTCTCATGTTAAGCTGTACATCTAACTGGCCCCAGACAATGGCGAACGTTATTGAACTATGTTTTGCCTGTAAGCAAAACTGAAGGCTTTGCTAACTTCACTACCCGCTAGGGGGCAGAGCTATACTTTTGGCTGGAAGTAGAATTGAAGGCATAGCTATCTTTGCATCCTGCCAGGAAAATCGGACGCTGGACAATAGTTTGCCTGTAAGCATAATTGTCTGCTTAGCTATGTACACATCCCGCTGCTTGTTTCGTCCTGCTTTAAATGTGATTAGCTACTGAATATAACAGTAGCAGTCTAGTGACATAGTTATACATATATTTTACTTTTTTATTTGCTCTACACGAATTGATTCCGTTGCAAAGTGTAAATATATACTGGATACACTGCGGTATCTGCGTTTTTCAACGTTATCATAGTGAATATAAACATTTGTGAAATTAGGTAGATTGCGCGCGCACGTGTGTGTGTGTGTGTGTGTGTGTGTGTGTGAGAGAGAGAGAGAGAGAGAGAGAGAGAGAGAGAGAGAGAGAGAGAAAGATTAGGATTTTAACGTAGCCATAAAAAAATTCAGTCATATCGCTACGATGTCTGCGATGTCTGCAGTCTGCAGAGTGGCCATCGGCGTCTAGCCATCGGGAAAGTAGCCACGGACACTGCGTTTTAATGGGATATATCGACTCTATCCTCCACTTCAGACAGATTTACTCTTTTTACGTCTGCTTTTTCTGTTAGACTCTCTCTCTCTCTCTCTCTCTCTCTCTCTCTCTGGTTCTAACCTTAGCCGAGAAAAACCAAAGACTTACACAAATGGTACTAGCAGCTGCCTTGCTTGGCGCTGATCAGTATGAGGTTAGTGTTAGCACTGGTTGGCCTGGTGTTAGGATAATGTGACTGGGTTGGAAATCATGCTACATGTCTGCTGCATGATGCCCCACTGCTAGACATCACTATAAACTGTCACACTGCAGACATCGTAGCGATATGACTAAATAATTCTTCAAGCGAAGTTAAAAATTCAAATCACACACACACACACACACACACACACACACACATTTTCCCAATGTTTCCCACTGTTTGAGGCATGTTTACAGCCCAAAAATGCATGCACGACAGATTGGAAAAGCTTAGCATCCAATATTAATAAAAATAAAAAAGAACACAAAAGCACACACACACACACACACACACATAAGAAGCAATCCAGTTTATCTGCATGCATTTAATGAAATATATAATGGAAGATTGTTAAACTGGTAGTGAGATAGAGGAAATTCAGGTTGCATGTAAACGGACAATCAGGACGAGAACAAATGTTAAAATACAAATACAACTAATATTAATGTTTCTTCTTCTTGTTTCTTGTGGGTTTTTCTTCTTCAATTTCTTCATGCTGCGTCCAACAACTTAAAAAGAAACGATAACTTTGATAGTTTATGGATAATAAGAGGAGAACAAAGCCATCAGAAGCAAAGGAAAAGCCAAAACTCCTGTTAAAACAATCGGCATCCCACTCTGCGCCATAGTCGCTAAATAAGTGACGGCTCTCTGGCGATTTACTTTCTACTGTTAGATATTATCCCTTGCTTTGGGGCCTAAACAGTATCCGCCGTTTCGATTTCAAACGTAAGGGTGTACTTTGTTTCTGCACTGAGTTTGATTCGAAAATACATGCAAACATGGCATAAAATATACATCAGATATGATAAGTCCACTGACAAAATGTTGGGGTTTTTTAAAATTCAAAACAAGACTGCCCGTAGAAAAATGCAAAAGCTTATATATTTCGCATACGGAAAACGAATGAGACAGTTAAACAGACTGACAAAATGATTGAACGAACACATATAAGGATTTGCATGACATGCTTCAGCCACGTTTATGTACATAATGTGACTAGCATAACATGTAAAAGTAGGCCTACAAGTAATAAGTTCGACGACAGACAGACAGACAGACAGATAGATAGATAGATAGATAGATAAATAGATGGACGGACGGACGGACAGACAGACAGACAGATATATAAATAGATACACACAGTGATTTATATTCATTCAATGTAATTGAAAATGCGAAAATAATAAAGAAATAAAAAAAATTAAAATATTGAAAAACCAAAATTACACATTTTTTAAGGCGACCAAAACATAAAACCCCACACTTTTTCTTCAGCGTAGAAAACATGTTTAATGAATGTAGCCATCGAGAAGGACCATTTCATCAAAAAAAGAACACAAATACAATGAAAGAAAGAACGACGAAAAAGTAAATGGATGTGACAATTTAATTTTGCAATTATTGCTAAGGAATAATTTTGATCCCCATCGCTTAAAGAATGTGGTAACTTATCATTGCACTTTAATTATTACACTTTAACTAATTATTAACCTTTAATTTGATAACGGCATTAATCATTGAACTATTTACAATTAGTCTGCTACATATGTTAACGCTCGAACGTATAATGGCGTGATAACGGCAAGGGATACTCACAATAATAGCCTTATATGAATAAGACACTGATTAAGTAAGTATATAATATAAAAGCTAAATATGAATATGTTGTTAGGATCATTTACATGAGGTTTGAAGTGTATCTTGTGAATAAAAGCATAACATGTTTATAAATTCTTTCGTTTCTGTTACGTATAGTTTAATTTATTATTGTAAAAACCCAAACTGCTGATTGGAAAATGGAAATGTATACACAAGAACTATACTCATTAATTTGAAACTAGTTGTATGCCTAAAAGACCCACCTGGAGCAGATTTCAACATATATAAATTACAAGCGTTTCTGAGGTGAAAACGTGGAAAATAATTAAAGCACATTTGTATAGAAAAAAGATTAACTTCCATGGAAACATACATATTTGAATTAATGAATTTTAGTCTGTCCTGCCATTTCTATTTTTGTTCTTTAATTTCCTCTTCAATATTTAATATTTCCTACTTCTTCATTCATTCACTCATTTCCTATTTGTTTATCCTTACAGTTGTTATTATATGTTTAAAGCTATTTTCAGCGCATGATAGGCTATAATTGACGCCCAGTATAACTGGTGGATGAAGAACCTTGGAAATCCCTCGGGAAGAACCAATGACCCAAAGGAAGCAATTGATAAAGTTTCTTACATACGCACATTGGCCGAGCTCAAGAATCGAACCCACTCGGACAGAGGTGAAATGACAGTGATCGGTAAAGGCGAGCACTTTAGACCACCCGGCCATCAGGGACCCCTCTTTTCTCCTTGCTACTATTCTTCAATCCATCAACTAATCTCCATCCCTCCCCATCCCTTTGGAGCTGTGACATCGTGATTTGCAGACGTTATCTATCGCCTATTGCATATATTTTGCAAAAGGAAACATGGGGAAATAATGATATTAGAACCTTCCAGAACAGTTCGGAACCCCGTAGTCCATGACGTAACCATCTAGTATACTGTATGCGAATGCACAAACTAGTGGAACGATTCTGATTGCTCAATGCGATTGTGCTCCCAATTTAGACTGGTAACCTGGCTCCTATATTATCGTCCGTTGAGCTGATTTAGGTTCCTTGCTAACGATCGTGACGCAAGTACAGAGTCAATTGAACAGATGGTAGTCTTTTGCTCCGCGACATCATGTTTGTTTTCTAAACTTTTCTGATATTTTATCTCCTAAAGCACAACGTGTCTGCTTACGTGAAAGAACCTATTAGTTACGTCTCTTTTATCAAGAGGCGTCAATACTACCGTTTCTCTCTGCGTGTGAGTGTTTATTTTAAACGACTTTGAAAATAATGTTTATGTTTCATGTTTTTAATTTGAGACATATAATTTGTAAATTTGTATAAAAATTATACTTAACATCTGAATATACATGTTGTGTGTTTGTGTGCTATCATTAAATATACAAAGTAAACATTACAGACAGACAAAAATGATTAATATGCGAATCAACTCTTTTAAGATCTCTATTCAAAGGTTTTCTGTAGATCAGTGTCTTTCTTATATAGCATAACAAGCTAGCATCCATGTAGCCAGCGGATACATACATACATACATACATACATACATACATACATACATACATACATACATACATACATACATATATACATACACACACATACATACATACATATATACATACATACATACATACACACACATACATACATACATGCATACATACATACATACATACATACATACATACACACACACATACATACATAATACATACATACATACATACATACATACATACATACATACATACATACATACATACATACTTACAGACAGACAGACAGACAGATAGTGAGAAATATTACAAATGAGTGAGATTTGCATACTTAATTCCCGTATACTTTAAATGTTGGTGTCATTGAATAATTAGATATCATCAGAGGACTACGTTTTTTGTATGTAACTTATGTTACAGAATAGAAAGATAAAATAAAAAAAACTCAGAACACGTGTATTTTCTGTGTACAAATTATCTCTGAGATATATAATACAAGCTAACTAACAATGAGCTGCTTAGCCGATTGTTAATGACAGTATTCACCAAATTACAAATTATATTGTCATACCTTATCCACTAAATTGTTAATCATATTGTCTAGGGTTAGAGACAGTCACACCACGTGTCTGTATAGGACTGGGGAAAATACTGTGCAATTTGGATGTGATTTCAGCAGCAATTTTCAAGTGAAAAAGGAAGTCATTGTGGCCAATTCTATACGTGTCATTTACCTGCAACAGTTGAAATCATATACGCAAATATTGAACGCCAAAAGACTTCGTAAGTGTTGAGACCTCGAAATGAAATTAAACATGGTACAATGTTTGTAGACCACATTAACTTAGGCTAAAGTACATTTTTTTTTTTTCTGACAATGAGATTCTGATAATTTTAGTCGAAGTTCTTACGATGCATGAAATCCGTTTAAAAAGCATGTTTCTATATGTCTCTTCATGTTGGTCACATGACGTTAATAACTTAAACAAGCTTTACTACTACTACTAATATCAAAAACACCAACACCAGAAACCACCACCACCACCACCACCACCCCAATAATGATAATAATAATAATAATAATAATAATAATAATAATAATAATAATAATAATAACAATAACAATAACAACAATAATAATAATATATTATTATTATTATTGTTATTGTTATTATTATTATTATTATTATTATTATTATTATTATTATTATTATTATTATTTCTGTCCAAACATGGATTGGTTTTACTGTAATTAATGATGATTAAGATTTACTACGGCAACAATGATTTTGGTGAAATGTTTTCCTCGCTTTTTCATTGATCTTCAGATTTATAATGGCATCAATGATTTTGTAAATGGAATGGGGTAAATCATATATTAAAATGGATCGGATAAATAATATATCAAAATGGGATGGGTAAATAATATATTAAAATGGAATGGGGTAGATAATATAAAATCTGATGGGATAAATAATATGTTAAATAAAGAAAGCAAAACAATTAAACCAAATGAACCAAGGAGGAAATGTTTAAAAATTATTACTTTTTTATTTAGAGCCTCGGTAAATTGTTTCGACGTTTCACGAAAAAAAAATGCACTCCTCATGACTCTGTGAAAATGCTTTACGGCAATAATTCAAAATTATAATCTTCTAAATTCAATGCGACACTAATCTATTAATCTATTAATGTAGGTTTGTTCACTACTTTCATCGAAAACATGGTCCGGATCGGTCTGAGAGTGACACTCGTTTATTATAATTTAGACTTTACACGTATTTTCATTTCATTTTTGCTGATTAATTTACCAAAATCTCCATTCTCAACATACGCATTTCATTAAACAGCTACTTACCTTTAGCATGGACACCTATTTTATGCACAAAGAAGTTTTATTCACAAATTCGAACTTTAATTCACGTTTCCCCGGTTAGCTTTCAACACTTATGTTTTTCAAGTAGACAGAGGCTGGATTTTCTAAACAAAATTCTATCTCCAACTATTTTCCACTCAATCTGTTAGCAGTTGAGTTAAAAGCTAATCTCCTCTAATTCATGTTAGTTTATTTTTCCAGGGAAGACAAATTATTTTAATATCTACAGGAATAAACTTCCGTTCCTTCGTTTTCGTGAAATGTTTGTAGATATCGTTCCATTCAATGGATAATGTTTTGAATGAGAAAACTGTGAAAGAAATAGATATTTTGATTGTGTGTGAAATTTATCTTCTGTATAAAAACACAATTATTTAGTTTCTGTAGATCAGTGTACAAAACTGTCAAAATATAACAGATCTTATTCTCTGGTAATCTGCTGGTCCATTAGATAACAAACAGAGAGCGTCGTTCTTTTCCAACAGATAAACTATTTAGACTTGGGGTGGTCAGACTCGACTTTTCCAAATTTCTAAATAAACACAGTGGCTCCGCATGGGTGGGCCTTTGAGAGTATAGGGCATGTATAATGAGAAGTCGCTATTTGAATTCAGCAAGACGATTGGACTATTAGTTTCGAAAGGCGAGTCACGTGATTAATGAATGACAACGGAACACCCCTGGGGGACAAAAGCGACATGAGTTATGTTTGTATATACCTTCATATATCCAGTAATCAACTAGTTAACGGCCTGCATAAAAACAATTACACACAACGATTATTTAGCTCCTTGTTTAACAAATAGATGAGAACATATATTGGTGAGAACCTCCCGAGACCTGCAATTTCTTGGCTCAGCGGCCTGGAAGGTATATGACTCTTCTGGGTCTGTGAAATCACGTTTGTACAAGCCATACAACCGAATGTGACTGTCATGGTCATAGTGTTCTCTATTACTTTTACACACATCATCCAACGACAGAAAAGGCTTTATTGTGAATTAATCTCTCTTCAAGTGGGAACTGAAGCAAAATCTACGAGGTAAAATTATGTGAATTTGTAAGAACTGCACGATGTCTTCAAATCAGATTGATTATTTTCACATGCAAACGGGATCACCCATTTATAATGGACTCTTATCCTCTCCGGCAGGGCATATCGCCCCAGTGCCATACCCGTATTCAGGAATGTATTATTCTACTTTGGATCTTAATCGGGCCTACGCACTGCGCATGATCGAGGAGATGCAGAGACGTGAACCGCCTCAGAAGCCGCCATATTCTTATATCGCCCTCATTGCCATGGCAATCAAAAATGCCCCTGACAGGAAAATCACACTCAATGGAATATATCAATTTATAATGGAAAGATTTCCTTATTATCACGACAACAAGCAAGGATGGCAGAACTCTATTCGGCATAACCTCAGTCTGAACAATTGCTTCATGAAAGTCCAGAGAGAAAAAGGAAAGCCAGGAAAGGGCAATTACTGGACCCTTGACCCCAATTGTGAGGAGATGTTTGAAAACGGAAACTATCGACGAAGGAAAAGGCGTCCAAAGATTACCGCAGACTTGGAAAATGAGCAAGAAGCATCAAAAAGAAATGTAAACATGGAAAGAGTTGAAAATACTAGTTTTATTGAAGAAAACGCGATAGATATTCTAGCTATCAATAAAACGGACGACGAAAGTGGAATCAATGTTTGCTGCAGTTCCGAGGATGACCATTCTACCGATGGTTCGGAGCAAGAATTGGGGATGAAGGAGACATGTTCAATATTGGGTAGCGTGAAGGGGTTTGCAAATTCTTCCGATTCGTACAATATCTTTTCACATGGTGTCTGCAAGGACAGTTGTGATGGAGATGAGGTTTGTGCCAGCAAGAGGAAGTTATTCACAATTGATAGCATCATAGGAAACAAAGACAGTCTGAGAGATGACGCGCCGAAAATGAGTAATTTAGACAAGAGTGACAAATCTGAACAAAAATGTGCGAAGAAAAGAAAATCTGACATTTTTGACAGAATACCTAGCCCACCACCGAAAGTGATCGATCTTAAGAGTGGATCTCCCACAAACCTTCAGCTTTCCCTTTCTCACAGATTGTACGGATGGAATTTCCCATCGGCAACGCCCATGTCTACAGCTACTAATCGTGGATTCAGAATTCCAGCTTGTCATCCACATTTTAGTAACCAGCTTCAGCAGCATCTGGCGACTGATATATATCTATCTTCCGAAGGTAGAGGGCCCGTTTCCTTTCTCTATCAATGTCCGACGGGCATAAGCACAAACTTGCTCCCCGTATCCGTATCTTCAGGAGAAGCTGATACGAAATCTTGGAATCTACGTCCTCACATGCAATCAACGCCAAGAATTAATTAGCAGAAGGGTATGATTCAAGATGACCCCAAAATAAATTTTGTATATAGGTAGCAACAGTTTCAGGTTGTTCGAATTTAAACCAGCTACATTGCATGGTAAATGTAACCTGTCTATTCTTAAAATTCTGAACAAAAATGTATGTTATTTGCCAAGTTTTCACACGACATTAACTCTCAGACTTGATCAAAATTTTTCAATTGAAAAGAAGAGAGGATGAAGACTTGTAAATTTGATATATACCCGACGATTTGTTGCAGATTATTTTGTGTCTGTCATCCGCTTAGATTTGTAATTATAATTTATAATTAACAGTTTCCGTGAATATTGTTGCTCTTCTGCATGCTCATTCTATCCTGAATTTTATTCCAGTTTTGATTCTGATGCCAAAATCAAGTATAACCCGTGAATTGTAAAGACTAGCACCTTAAATGCTCAAAAATAAAATTGGTTCTTAATCAAACAACTTAGGAAAGTTAAAATACTTTTGTAATCATGGTTCCTTTACCAAATCTGAAATACAAAGAATCGGCTTTAGTAAATTATTTATGATGTAATTAAATCGAAAGGAAATAAAAAGATATTATTCCTGAATGTATACAGAGCATCGTCGGACGGAAAGACACCCCAGACGAAAGTCGCCTTTGGCGCTCCCCCTACCCCCCGTGCAACCTGTTTAATTCTTAAATGTATTAATATCCATAAGAATACTAACTTAACATATGTATTTTAATTGATAAGCTGTTCGTTTATTTAAATAAAATATAGAATAAAATAACATGTTCTGCGAAATGGTGCACTTACATAGCTCGCCCCTTACGAAAAACCCTGTATATATTGTAGACGCACGTTTTTCTAGAATTTGAGCAATTATCTGTTCTTCAACCTTTCCTGAAACCAATGACATTGTATATCATCTGAGATTTTTTGTTGTTGCAGAAATATCAACGTGGGAGTATTTTTTTATGACAAATTGATTGTCAACAGTAACATACCATTGTATTAAAAATACTAGGCAGAATATATGTTATATAAAAAAATACCATGCCAGCCTTGACAAAGAAACAAATTATAGAAAAATACGTGTTTTTTTGTTTGTTTGCAAAATGAAAAGTAGTTGTAGTTTGGACAAAACAAAGGAGTTATTAGCAATCCACGCGTTAACCCATTGTTCTGTCTTTAATAGCGTTTTTCTTTATTTTGTTCCTCCAAAAACCTGAATCATTAAATCTTGCTGTTCATTCATTCATTCATTCATTCATTCATTCATTCATTCATTCATTCATTCATTCATTCGTTCGTGCGTTCGTTCGTTCGTTCGTTTGCTCGCTCATTCATTCATTCATTCATTCGTTCGTTCGTTCGTTCGTTCGTTTGCTCGCTCATTCATTCATTCATTCATTCATTTATAAAGTATTCATGCATTCATAAATAAATAAATAATTAAATGAATAAAAAAATGAATAAATAAAACGAATAAATAGAAATGGAATTCGAATTTATAATTGAAATATAAATTATAACCTTAAAAACAAGAAGTTATTATTTTTAATATATAATTTCTGGAAACTTCGCATGAATGTTTCCTAAAAATTCCACAGTGTATATTCTTTTGAAATCGGTGATATCCTAAAATATCAACTTTAGAACCTATTTGTAAATGAAAAGAAAAAGAACATCAGGAATATTAAAATTAGTCATGGAAAAAATAAAGATGGGGGAACACAAATAAAGAAATTTATACACTCTCTTCGTTTTGTCAAAGTTTCCCACTTGTCATTAAAACGAGATTTATCAACGATGATTTTTAAAAATTAATTTTCTCGATTTTCATATATTCACAGAAATGAATTGTATAACTCGTGTTAGTGTGTGTGATCACATATTTATTTCTTTTTCTTGGAATCATATCGTGATCAGTGACATATGTAATTTTTTATATTAATTAATATCTCTAGATTTATGTTCTTGTCTTTACAATTTATATACTCCTTTGTATGCAATGTAATATACGAATACACAACACAGATGCAATATATATATATATATATATATATATATATATATATATATATATATATATATATATATATATATATATATATATATGTGTGTGTGTGTGTGTGTGTGTGTGTGTGTGTGTGTGTAAAGTATTATAGTCCTTTTGTTTCTTAGGATGAAGATCATTCAGATATTACAAAATAAAACCGTATTCACGCTATCTGACTCTGTGGTTTACGTGTCGCTTGACAATACGAACCATTGTGTAAATTAGTTATGTTTTAGTAATATTATTGTTTCCATCGTTGACGCTAAAGTTTTTTTCTTCTACTTTTTAAATTGATTTAAATAATGAATCAGACGTATTTACCCTTGTTGCGATTTAGAATTAAAGTTGACGTGAGTTTATGTAGAATAGAGTGTGATTATTCATTCATGTCTGATTTTTTTTTCTTCTCCCATTTACATTTGAAAAGTACTTAGTTTTCCGGTAAGCTCAGAAATAAACAAATATTTAGAATGTTCCGTTCTTGATATGTCATTATTATTTCCTGTCATAGAAGCAAGAGAACGAGTTAAAGAACGAGTGAGTGAACGAATGAATAAACGAACGAATGAGTGAAAGAATCAAGTCTGATAGTGTCATATTTTGTCATATTATAATTCAAATACAGGAGCAACCTCAATACTTGTCAAGAGTTATCCCCCTTAGAAACAGCTCAAATTTTTAAACGAGATTGCTGTATCATGATCGTGAAGAAGTTTCCCAAGTTTTGTATGGACTGATTTTCTTGAGGCATTGTATGTAAACAAAATAGTCTATTAATAGTGACAACATTTTACATCTCTGATTGTATCTTTCACTTTAAACATTTTATTGACATATGTACAGCACATATGAACGGACTTTAAGTTTCTATAATTTAGCGGCATCCCTCCTCCAAGTATACAAGTAGGTACATGAAGGACACACGATGCTAATGATATGGAAAAATGGGAACCAGCCTGGAAATGGTTAAACATGAAATAGAGTATATATTGGTTTTGCTGACCAGGAATGGTTAATAAGTTATATTTTAGGAAAAAATATTTTGAGTGCTTATCCTAGTTGTAAGTGAAACAAATAGAGACATTGTTTTGTTGATGGAATTTTAGTCCTTTAACAGTCTTGAGTTTGGAGCACCCATTACTAATACTAGCACCTGACTCTTTGGTGCGGAATTGAAAGCACATGTTTCAAACACATGCAGATCCAGAAAATTCCGCCGCTCATATCCTTTCCTCAACACAGAAGCTGACATCCCAGGTTTCATCTACACTGATAAATATAGGTTTGATCGTGAGCACTCAAATTTTTTAAGTTATTGAATTTTTAATATCATGGTGCTTGCATAGGTTTACTATGGAAACTGAATTAGTACCGTGGGTCCTGAAAAGTGGCAAAAACAAGTAGTATGTGTGGATCAGAAATACAGTGCATGAATATAAACGAACATCCCAAAACTCATCGTACGATAGAGGTCAATATAAAATAAATGACAACAACTAATTTAAAGAAAAGAAAGTGGGAGAAGAGGGACTTTAAAAGGGACTTCGTGTCGGGTCCTGGAGGAAGATCATAGCAGTAGATACTTGTGTCTTAGACGATCATTGAAATCCTTTAGTTTCTTTAACATGATTTCAAAGATGCCAGTGTTTAGATCATTTGATACCTCTTGCCGATCCAAACAGCAAGGCATTAGTGCTAACAGGGGTGAATCATTGGTTTAAGTAATGCATTTGTCTCAGGTTTAGTACGGCATATTTCTCACAATTAAAAATATAATGGTTGGCAGTATCATCGTCCTCTGTACATTTGCACAAACGACTTTTAAAAACATAGTATGTAAATACAATTATCCATTAGTTGTAGCAGTGGTGTACATTGATCTCTCTGATTAATTAAAAAAATAGTTATCGCTCTTTAATATCTTGGTACATGTGTAGGGCAAACAATGGTCACACTATTTGTTTTAAAAAGTATAATGATTACTCATTAAATGTTTTATAGGAAAGTATCAGATGTCTAACTATATGCATATGTTTGTACAGGGACCCTAATTAAATGTTTAAAAGTAACTATACAAATTTAAATTTAATCAGAGATGCAATCATATATGTAAGTAATGGAATACGAAACTTACTCTGAGATACAAATGTACATGTAATTAATGGAATACGAAACTTACTCCGAGATACAAACGTATACATCATTAATGTACGAAAGACTATGGATGTTAGTCGATACTATGCAAAATACATATCGTTTAATAAGTCAATTTCGTTACCAGTGTATGCAACTTCCAACATGCATCTGTGGTTTAATTTAATTCAGTCAATGAATAATACAATGGTTACAAACGTCCTAATGTAAATGAACCATTTTATTTGCAAATTTACCTTAAGAAGAATGGGATACAGTATATTATCGGGGTTTGACCAGTAGGTCTATAAATATATATGGATTTAATCATCATCATCATCATCATCATTGTCGTCCTTGTTGTTGTTTTATTATTAGAAGAGAGCAAATGAAGCATAGTAAATGCAACCACCAATCGCTCCCAGAATACGAACTGAATTAAAGCAAAATAAGAGATTGCATCTTTGGCATGAACTTACAATGTATAAATGAGATAAAAGTCATTGGAAATAAACTGATTTTATTCTAATTTTAAAATATTTTTACGATCTTGTGGAATCAAATAAACAACCACTTAGCTACGCGTGTTCATTCAAATTTGGTTTTAATAATGTACATATATTTTGTAAATATCTCTGTTAGAGACATCAATAAACTTTAGATCTATTTTAATGCTTTAGACTACATTTCATTTCTTAGTGTTCAAGTTGGCGCCTTTTAAATTCGGATGTTTATTTCCTCTCTGTATATTTAACTTTATCAGTATATGCCTTCCCCCCATCATTCTTCCACTAATTCATATGTATATTCCTGTTTGTTTAATATCGACATCTACATGTAGTAAGTCGACATAACAGGCAAGAATTAAGGTCCATGTTTTGGAGATCTAAGAAAATTCCCGATCCATTTATTTTTAGTAACATGTAAGATAAAGAGCAGCATTGTCTTTTAGGGTGGATTATGGTTATAAACGTTATGTTCCGAATGATGTTTATAAAAAATGCTTTTGAAGATTTGTATTCCTTTCCTAGAATTTTGACATCTTTACCTTTTATACTTTTGATATTGTTCTTCAAGTTTACGATTAAATGAAGGACTTTATCTTTCAAAAAAGGTTTTTGTTTTCATTCTTTATTTTTACATTTTACTTTGAACTGGCAACATATTATTATTTTGCTGACGTGGCTTTAAATGATAACGCAAACATACATACATACATACATACATACATGCATACGCACGCACGCAACGCACGCACGAACGCAACGCAACGCACGCACGCACGCACGGATGTATGTATGTATGTATGTATGTATGTATGTATGTATGTTGTATGTATGTATGTATGTATGTATGTATGTATGTATGTATGTATGTATGTATGTATGTATGTATGTATGTATGTATGTATGTATGTATGTCTTTCTGACTGCTGATGGTTTGTCTGTCTCAAGAACGAACACGCAAAACTCAAATTACCAATAATTTAGTTTTCATCCCGAGGTCTTAGCCCCTTGACTTTAACTTGGAATCTTTTGAGATCGCACTCAATAACCAGGTAAAACAAATTATTATAATAGTTAAGGTGAATTAAAAGGTGTGACCACCTCATTGCCTTGAAAATACCTCGCTTCCCCCGCTCCATCACAACTTAGAATCGGTTGAGTTGAAATACCAACACTAAATGGATGAATAGATGAATTCATATGCTTGACCAATATCCACATCACTGGGTTTTCCTGAATACAGGGAGTTAGCATCAGGTCATGGTCAGATCTTGAAAACTCTTTAGGTGGCAGGGGACCTTTTTTATGCACAAATTTAATGCCGCATTCACCAGCACAGTATAAAAATTCATAAAAAATAAAATACACGAGCGAGATCAAAAAGGTCCATATTTTTAGATACCTATATTAAAACAAAAGCATAAGAATATTATCCACTTGACCAGAACAGTCAATGGCAGTTCATAGCAGAAGAAGTTTATGCACCCCAATTCCAAATTTATATCTGCATTTTTCACGTCCGAAGGTCATGTTTGACACTATGTGATGTTCACAATGCAAACACAATCCCTTTTCCTAGACGACAATTCTGCAAAACTGTGTGTAATAAACAGGCTGATGCAATTGAAAATAGATGTCATCCAAGCCGTATTTTTTAGATATTCTATTTGCCCCGAACCCACATATTTACACCTATGGGAGGCAAGCTCTTCTTCCCAGCCGACTATTGGTATTTCACTATCTACATACTGCAGAGTAATTATGGAAGGTGTACATGCCTGACATGATTTTCAAGAACAAAACAACCCCGAAACACCTAGTTCACAGATATGTCCACATCTTTAGTTAGTAAACAATAATAGCTGAACGGGTCACATCACAGGTACGTGCAGGACTCAGCCTCTTCCAGGAGACTTCCATTCAGTGTGACTGGGTTGTTACCAGTGCCGGATTAAATCCTGTGGAGGCCCTTAGACCCTTAGGCAGTCGAAATCTAGGGGCATCCCTCGCAAATTATCTCCTGATACGTTTTATCAATATTATGTTGATCCGTTGTCGCGGGGCCGCTAGGTCGGTGCTTACTCTGCTTATTTGGTAATCCGGCACTGGTTGTTACTGACTTTTCATAATATACAATGTTACAATGACCATTCTTTCAAAATATTACATTGTTAAACTGACCATTGCAGTCAAACTCTACATTGTTAAACTGACAATTTCTTCCAGATTTAAACTGCTAAACTGTCAATTTTGGTTGTTATACTGACCATTTTCCCCCTCAAAATTTGCATGTTAAACTTTCCATTTTGTCCTCAGAATTTATATTGTTAAACTGACCATATATTTTCATAATCTATGTTGTTAAACTGACCATTTTTAAAAATTTAGATTGCCAAACCGACAGTTTCTTTCATAAAATTCCATATTTTGTTTAAACGTCTTGTAGATGTTCGTGAGATTTGAAACTATTCCATTCTTGAGGAATGATTTACATGAAAACTAATGCAGATTAGAGATAGATGTATATCGATTTTCTGTGTTTTCAAAATGTAATGATGTTTTGTAAACTGAGATGGCAACCCTTCTACCACCCCACCACCCCAGACTAAGCACAGATGTTAACATTTACAAGCGTGGGTCAAAACGGATTAATGCTGAGATACATGTAGTTCACAAGCATTGAATTTCTAGCTGACCTTAACTTTTGACACGTTTCTAATAGTCCAAAAAGGACTTGACACAAATAGTTTGCAACACGTAATCACGTCATTTTCTCCATGGATCTGTAATTGGAGTTCCAGTATTATATATTTACATACACTTTCACTTTATTTTATTTGCTTTCTACCTTGTTGTTTTCTTTTTAATTTCCATCAATGTTGTAGCTGAATACTCCAGAGATAAACTTCAAGATCACACCATGTCTCCAAGAAAATGAGTGCTTGAAGAGGGTACGCAATTTATATTGCCAGGTTAAAAGTCAGTTGTTGTTTTTGTTTCAATGCCATGTTTTCAGCACATGATAGGCTATACATGGCGACTACTATATTTGGTGGAGAAAGAGTCCGCAAAAATCATGCGAAGAACCACCAACTCACTTTAAGTTACTGGCAAGCTTTCTTACATACCCACGCTGGCCGAAACTGAGACTTGAACCTACTCGGACAGAGGTGCGATGATCTTTAAAGGCTCGCGATTCCTAATCTTTGCAACGTTTGACACAAAGGGGATCCATAAAAACGACACATAAGTGGAAGACCGTAATGCAACCTTTTTAGTCTGTCTGTTAGCGTTCTTGTTCTGAAAGGGCTATCAATATAAGATGAAAGAGAAGACATTAGGCTTTGGAAGATGCACTCTAACGAAATAATCTATGATTTCTCAGTAGAGCGGCGCATAATGTATTTCATAGTTTAATAAGATACCTATCTGGACAATTGAAAACCAGCAGTCAAAAGTAATTTTTAGCAATGAAACGTAATCTGGTTTTGGGGACGATTTTGGAGAAAACCCGATGAAAAATGATAACCTGAGTGTTTAGATATGCACAGTAGACTGGTGCCGTTTAATGATATTTCGGCAAGGGTCCATGGGTGTATTACCTACAACGAGTTTGGATGCCAGTGGAGGGTCAAATTGATGCTAAGAAGAGTATCAGAATACTTGAAGAATTTTGAGGTAAGCGAATGGGAAAGTTTACAAAATGGAGAATAAAAATGTCCTGTCCATGTTTCTAGGGGATTAATCTATGGAAAAGGTAACATACAGAACCCTTACCCTAATCATCATATAACCCAGACGTCAGTTCTATTAAGAATCCAATTTTGAAAAAGACCTCATGAAATCAAATTTAAGCATAATCGCATCTGTGTTGTTCTGGATAATTCAAACTCTCTCAGTCTTAAAAAGAGTATTTGTGACTATAATTAAGCCATCACTAGCTACACAGAGAACTTTATGACTCTATAATTAATCCATTTCTAGATACTCAGAGAACTTTATAACTTTATAATAAAACCATTACTTGATACTCCGAGAACTGTATGACTTTATACTAAGTCATTACTTGATACTCTGAGAACTGTATGACTCTATACTAAAGTCATTACTTGATACTCCGAGAACTGTATGACTTTATACTAAGTCATTGCTTGATACTCTGAGAACTTTATGACTCTATACTAAAGTCATTACTTGATACTCTGAGAACTGTATGACTCTATACTAAAGTCATTACTTGATACTCTGAGAACTGTATGACTCTATACTAAAGTCATTACCTGATACTCCGAGAACTGTATGACTTTATACTAAGTCATTGCTTGATACTCTGAGAACTTTATGACTCTATACTAAAGTCATTACTTGATACTCTGAGAACCTTATGACTTTATAATAAAGTCATTACTTGATACTCCGAGAACTTTATGACTTTATAATAAAACCATGACTTGATACTCCGTGAACTTTATAACTCTTTAATAAAGTCGTTACTTGATACTCCGAGAACTTTATGACTTTATAATTAAGCCATCACTTACTACGCAGATAACTTAACGTCTCTATAATTAAGCCATTGCTAGATACACCGAGAACGTTATGACTCTATAATTAAGCCATCACTAGCTACAGAAATAAATTTATGTTTCTCTATTTCAGCCATTAATAGATACTCCGAAAAATTTATGACTATAATTAAGCCATTGGTAGCTACACAAAAAAGTGTATGACTCTATAAGTAAGCCATTGCTAGATACTCCGAAAATTTTATGACTCTGTAATTAAGCCATTGCTAGATGGTCCGAGAACTTTATGACTCTATATTAAAGCCATTACTTGATACACTGAGAACTTTTTGACTCTGTAATTAAGTCATTGCTAGATACTGCGAGAACTTTATGAATATATAAAAAAAGCCATTAATAGATACTCCAAGAACTTTTTGACTCTGTAATTAAGATATTGGTAGATACTGCGAGAACTTAATGACTATATAAAAAAGCCATTAATAGATACGCTGAGAACTTTATGACTGTATAATTAAGCCATTACTAGATACGGTAAGAGCCGAAAAGATCCTGTACTCAGTATTAGATGTTTAGAATGATTTTCGTTCAAATTTTGGTCTGAAGTTTGTTTTAGAAATATTAGTGACGCTCGCTTTCTTGTTATAACGTCGAAGTAATTAGCCACTCACTTTAGAACTATTATTGTAGTCCCATTTGCTATAATTGTAGTCCCATTAAGTAGAATTGTGGTCCGATCAATTAGTCTTGTAGTCGCATCAACTAGTCTTGTGGTCGCCTCAACTAGTATTGTAGTCCCATCAATTGGTATTGTAGTCCCATCGACTAGTCTTGTGGTACCATGAACTAGTATTGTAGTCTCATAAATTGGTATTTTAGTCCCATCGATTAATCTTGTGGTCCCATCAACTATTCTTGTGGTCCCATCAACTGGTATTGTAGTTCCATCAATTGTATTTTAGTCCCATCGACTAGTCTTGTGGTCCCATCAATTCCATCAACTAGTACTGTAATCCCATCAACTGGTATTGTAGTCCCATCAATTGGTACTGTAGTCCCATCAACTAGTCTTGTGGTCGCATCAACTGGTATTATAGTCCCATCAATTAGTATTGTAGTCCCATCGACTAGTCTTGTGGTCCCATGAACTAGTATTGTAGTCCCATCAATTGGTATTTTAATCCCATCGACTAGTCGTGTGGTCCCATCAACTATTCTTGTGGTCCAATCAATTGGTATTGTAGTTCCATCAATTTGTATTTTAGTCCCATCGACTAGTCTTGTGTCACATCAACTAGTATTGTAGTCCCATCAACTGGTATTGTAGTCCCATCAACTGGTATTGTAGTTCTATCAGTACAATCGGAAATGTAATAATTCTTTCTTGAATCAGTTTGCCAGTTTCTAAATTTAGTTACTGTCACCTATGAAGGAGCGTTTAATTTATAATTTTGCCGCACATCGTGAAACTTATATGTAAGACAGTAAGATCATAAACAGGACTGGAGGCATTCTTTGGGAACTTGACATAATATACAGAAATTCCACCACAGAAACCCAAAACATCCAGAAATAAAAATAATCTTAAATTTATAAGATTGCTCGTGAGGTTTGTTCTGTTTCATTTGCCATAAAACAACTATCTTTAATCGCCTCTTTGCACTACATTCAAGTCATTCGTCATCAACATGAGGTAGTTTATTTTAATGTTTTCAAGAGATAAGGTTTTGACCTACTCATTGGCAGAAAATGGCTAGAAAAATCGCCGCCCCCACCCCATAATTCCGCAAAAAGTGGAATATCTGCAGACGGGGAAGAAAACAAAAACATCCAGACGTGTGATTACCGTACATTGATCTCATAATTCTGAGAAGGAAAATAACCATTTCATTTTGTAGAAGATAAAATCCCCAAACATACAAAAATAAAGAGAAGAGAGCATTTTATTTAAAGGAAACGTGACGACCTCTCTGCTAATAACGAGCACTGAATATTGGTCTGTGTTACAATGCTCAGGAAAAATTCTAGTTCGACCACTTGTTAACTGAAACAGAGGTGACATTAAAAAAAACTTTACAATCAAGCCAACACAATTGCCGGCTTTGTGATGTTTAATTGTTTTTTTTTGTATGCTTATTTGCAGAAGTCTTTTATCCTTGATCGAAGCTTAATTTATCGCTTTTACAAATTTTGACCTCTGGATTGGGTTGAATAAATTTCCAGTAAGCACCCTCTCTCATGTGTATGAAATAATTCTTATATAATTGTCATACATTCATATGATAAGCAAATGTTATTTATTTATTTTTATATATAAATTTACTAATAAATATAGGAATTCGTTATATAGGAAGGCAACTCTTAAAGAAACTTTTCACGTGATGATAGTAAAAATAAACATGAATATAAACAAGAGAAAAATTGATTCAATATATATATATATGTATGGTATAGTTTATGGTTTATTTACCGGACTAATGCCATTTTTCGCTTTCCTGATTTTTATCATGGTTATTAATAGCAAATAAGATGTTTATTAAAATTTAGGTTCAAGGCTTAAACTGGATATAGTATTTGCCATCAGACAAACTACAGAATAACGTCAATAGTTGGCAAATTGCAAGATAAAATGAAGGAAAGTATATCTAAGCACGTGCAAGCAGCCATTTACAGCTTGCATCAATGAAGAATAGAACATTCATGACTAGAATTATGAATGAAGAACTTGCTAGCAGCCATTGACAAAAAATGCAGAAGGAAACTGCCACGTACAATTTGCATCAATGAAGAATACAATATACATGGATAGAATTATGAAAGTAGCACTTGCATGCAGCCATTTACAATAATGCACCAAGGAAGATTAGAAAATACACGCATAGAATCAGGCGGTAATCCTCTTCCATAAGAGTCATGTCCAGCTTTAGAATGGATTACTCCGAGAACGATGTTCAAGTTTATAATGTATTATGCCTAGAATTATGTCTAAGTTTATAATGTGTTTTGCCTAAAATCACGTCTAGTTTATAATGTGTTATGCCGAGGGTCATGCCACCATTTCCCCCTAAAAACGCAAAATATATGATCATGATTCCGCATTTCAATATACACGATTAATGTGCATATCAATAGATGGAATTATTATGCATGGGTAGAGTGAAGGCATGAAATTTCCATGCATGTTACCGATGAACATATCATCTATGCTAATAAACTAGATGCTTACACAGAGACACACATATCGGTCAAGTGGGCAATATTTTAAAGACCACTCCTGAAATAAGAATTGCTTCTACAGGTATACGTAAAAGAGATGGTGCATACGGGTTATTCTCAGATTGACTTGTTTGTATTTATGTTAACAAAACGAAGGCTGGTCCAAAAATAGGACAGTCAAGTGGCATACGTTTTGTACTTGTAACATCTCCTGTCTGAAGATGGCCGAGTGGTCGCTCACCTTTACATACCACTGACATCTCATCCCTGTCCTCGTGGGTTCGATCTTATGTTGGAAAAACATGGTTATTTGAGAAAGATTGCCAGTAGCTACTCGTGGATTGTTGGTTCTTCCCGGCGTTTTCCTGGGTTCTTCCTCTACCATCTGAACATCGGTAAATAATATTCAGTTTTAAAATATTGTACGAATAAGTTGTAATGGATGCGCGTTATTTTCTCACTGAGATTTTCTTGTTTAAACTTTGTCAAAAAACAACTAAACAGGGCGAAATCAGATCTGCGTGAGATATCAGACGCAATTTCATTTTTAGAATGAAAGATGTAACACAACTGTATCAGACCCATTGCTTTCTTCTTCGAACGTAATCAATTTAGTACAAGTTGTCTTTTTTGTACGAATTTAATTGGCAGTAGACATTGGTGTACTTACAAATAGCAGCAATAAACATATTGAAAAAATGTTACATGGACAGTGAAACTCACACATTGATTTGCAACAGCTATTCTTGAAATTTTGCACATGTATATAGAAACGTCGACAAAGACAAATTTAGTATCAATATTAGCAGACAGTTGAGAAACATCTCAACCTTGTCTTTCAACATACTGTTATTATTTCAGTATAGAAACAATACATAGTTCAATAAATATTCACGAAAGTAACAATTTCGTCAGTGACTTTAAACTAAATTCAGTTTCATCTCATATTCTTTTAACATAACCCGCATAGGTTTAATAGATAAGTTATTTCAAAATACTAATGAAATACCTGGATAGATTTTTGTTCTGTTGTTGGAGCAAGGCAATAATGCTACTGGCAAACAATATCAAACTAAAACTGTTTTATGAACATTGACACGTGACTACAAATATTATACCATTAGTTCAGCCGTTTGAAGCCAAGATGGCCAAATTTAGCTGCATTTTTTATTTATCAGATCTTGCAATCAAAAAGTGATCAATTCTTTATTAATCAGCCACGTAAAGTCTTAGTAAGATTCGACATTAATACTGCATAAATATTTATTTAAATTCGATATGTATGTATTTGAATTCGATATGTATGTATTTAAATTCGATATGTATGTATGTATTTATGTATGCATGTATGACTGACTGACTGACTGACTGGATGGATGGATCTGTGTATATATCTATGTATGTGTATCTGTGTGTGAGAGAGACAAACAGAGAGACAGAGACAGAGATAATGTACGTGTGTAATAGGTGGCACAACTGAATGTCAGTATTAAACGATTCGTTTCTATTATGAAGTGGTACCGTAGCGGAAGTGACGATACTCATTTTAAATGAAATATTTATATCTTTCTGGTATGATAATGAAAATAATCCATACTTCATGAAACCATACACTGTCATTTTTCATGAGCAAAAACGTAATGTTGTAGCGTGTCAAACTCAGACAATATGACCAGGTCAATGAGTTCCTCGTAATCAGCCCTACAGCTCCTATCACAGCCATTGTACCACACACTATACAGACTTGAAATCCAGTAAAAAAGCACAATATTTATATGTAACAACAGTGAAAATGTGCCATTAATAGTAGAACAACTTGTTTCATGCCCAATGTGTTATCCTGTCTGGTCACCTTTAACCGGCATCCGAGTATTTCAGTATCTGAGAATCAAGTTTAGCTGACAAAAATATTGGGAACCATTTCGATGATATTTATTTTCGAATTAATGCTATATTTATTACTGGCAGGTGATAACAACCATGCCGTATCAGTATTTAATTCTGTTTTAATTTCAAGCAATTTATAGTACAATCCATTTACAAGTAGGGCTTTGACTTTTACGCGATATCAAGGTCTGTAAAATGGAATATTATGAAGAAGAACACAAATCTTCGTTAGATGGTGAACCTAATGAAGAGCATATTATTGAGCATATTATTTTCGTGGGTTGTTTATTTTCGCGATTTCGTCGATTAAGCATATTCTACGGAAATGAAGCATCTGTAAAATTAATAAAAGCTATCAACCTGACGGACAGTTTAGGTACGACGGACAGCGGCGCAAAATTAAAACAATGAGAAAACCTTGCTAGAGCGAAGTCGCAAAATTTCGGCACCTCGAAAATAATCCGGCCACTAGAATAAGTTTTACAACAAATATCAAAGGCTTTGCTATATCTAATCCAATGTTTAGGAAAGAAATAAAGATATAATAAAAATAACAAATTAAAGGTAAGTGGTAGGATTACTTATTAATATTTTAGTGAGCATAGGTACATTTATTTAGACTCGGTTGGAATTTGGGGTCATGTTCTGGTGACCTCTGTTATTACCACAGTTGCTATTTTTTTTTCGATAATCAGATTAAGTTTTATATCTTAGCTTTTTGGAGACTGAGCAGCGTGACTGAAGAGCATCAATGAATGCATAACGATCTGATTCCCTTTCGGATTTTTGAAAGCTGCCTTTTCATTGGTTAACTAAAAGGTCACCGGAACATGACCCCTAAGTGGTCTCTGCCAGATCTTCAAGTAGGACGGTTGAGATCTGATTTTAATCAGATTGGTCAGGTTAGTATTACTGCACGTTCCTTTCCTTACTTGACCACTAAACATAACCCATATGTCTGATGGAAGTAAAATCCAACTTGCTTATACTTCAAGAATCCTGGAGATTAAAGTTATTGCTTGAAACAGTTGATGCAGATCATGTGAATTTAATCTCACCAAGAACCATGCCATGCCAGACCTTATGGCATTTCTGAATACGATGCAGATCCATGTCGAGTACACTGGAAACTATTCGTCTCAGCAAACACACGTAAAAATTTAATTATACACCAATCTACAATTGACGTCGTTTTCGCTTGCTGAAATTGGGATCAGACCACCATTAACATTCTCAGATATTACATACATACATACATACATACATACATACATACATACGCACGCACGCACGCACGCACGTACACTCACACACACACGTACATACATACATACATACATACATACATACATACATACATACATACATACATACATATTAAGATTCCGGGGGGTGACAGTGCGATTATGTACCCCAAGACTTGACAACACGTGCCCAGTATAATTAAATTTCACACACTTCAGGTCAATCAAAAACACAGTTTGTGACTATATCTCACTCTGAACTTAATATGTGTACTTCCACCACATTCCTTTTAAATCAATACTATAATGCATATGATAACAAGGAATGATCATTTCCCAGTTAATGGGATGTATAAAATAAGTAAGTGTCTTGAATATTTAACAATGAAAGGCAAAACCCACACCTCGCGTCCCATCCCAGCTAAATTCAAAATGTGAACTAATTAGCTAGGTACTAATCTGGAAGCTTTTTATCTTGTTTTGGCGGCCAGGGTGGCAGAAAGGGTGGCCTAAAGTTTGTCACAAGCTTCCCGTGAGTCAGTGCTTCTTCCCGGGTTCCTCCTCCACTAAATATACTGACCGTCACGTATAGCCTAACCTGTGCTAAAATATGGCATTAAACACCACTAAACCAAACCATTTATCCTGCTCTGACCCCAACTGTTGTTATAAAAAGCACGCATGCCACACCTGTACTAATAAGAAACAGTAATTTAGTATTGCACCGGTTTGTCAGTTCGCCACTTCGGCCAATCATTTAAATTTCGGTTACGTTTACATAAAGATGTATGGAATGCCTCCTGCAATATATTAAACGCCGTGACGCGGAGGGATAAAGTATAATTATAGTGGTGAAAATAAATGGATGTAGATGAGTGCTGAACATGAAGAATAAAGTGTAACTATATTGGTGACAAAAATTGGGTGTAGAGGAGTGCTGTACATGAAGAATAAAGTATAATTATAGCGGTGATAAAAATTGGGTGTTGAGGAGTGCTGCACATAAGGAATAAAACTTATGTATAGCGGTGACAGAAATTGAGTGTAGAGGAGTGCTGTATGAAGAATAAAGTATAACTATTGCGGTGGCAGAAATTGGGTGTAGAGTAGTGCTGTGCATAAGAAATAAAGTATAACTATAGCGGTGTGAGAGACTGGGTGTAGTGTAGTGCTGAACATAAACACTCACATTTGATTAACTATCACGTTGGGTACTTAATTTCTGGGAAATCGATATATATATATATATAATTTATATATATATATATATATATATATATATATATATATATATATATATATATATATATATATATATATATATATATATATATATATATATATATATATAATTTGGGGTTATTTTCTTACTTTTTCCTGACATTTAGTTGGTGTATCGAACCTTGAATCCTCTATTTAGGAAGCCATTGGTTAAGCTATGTCGAGTTGCACAACCAACATAATTGCAATATCAATAATACATCTCCTTCAGAAAATATTTAGAAAGCGCAAGAACTCACTGCCACAATGGCATGCTTTTGATTAATATGCATATTTCTTTATGCTATTCAGACAGCATTTTGATCTTATTTCACGTTATTTTAACATTCTGCTCGAAGATGTAACAAGATAACTTGGTGACGACATACAATTCACAACGTTAAACCTATTAAAGACTTTACCACACTCAGAGTTGATACAAAACGGCGAACTTAAAGGAATATATGCTGCAAATTAGTTGTGTGTGTTTGTGCGTATGTATCTCCTCAGCTGTTATAACTGCATGTGTCCATAGGAGTTATCGGGATTACAGGAAATGACGTCACAGTGCTCGATGTACGTCTACTTGTATCACTATGCATGACGCCATTGGTTGATAATATCGGCGATAAAGTTAAAGAATGCTAAAATATAGTTGATAAAGAATGCAACAAAATGTTCGATATAAGTCATTCAAGTTTTTTTTGAGGCGAAGGATTAAATATAGTAAAGAAAACATTCACATGAAGAAATCAATGTATTAATAAAACTAAATAACTAACTAATAAATAATAAATAAATAAATAAATAAATTACCGATGCATATAATAACTATCCAACGACATATCTGTAATGTCCGATATGTTGTGGTGCGGACACCAGTTTCCTGGACTCACATGTACTAATTATGAACAAGAGCTGATGACAAATGGGATTAGATCACTTGATGTCCGGTTAATTAATGATTTTAATATATATATATTTTTTTACACAACTATACTTAGTGCATTATATTACCTTTTCATCTGTTGGGTCGTTATTAGTATGATTGAAGAATGTCCCAAATTGAAAAAGGGGTAGGAGTGGGGTAAGATGAATGGAGATGATGGTACCTGAGGATGACATAATGTTGTTAAAACTAGCTGTCGTAAATGTTTACTTTAGTTAGTAAATGAAAATAAATAAAAATATAAAGGAAGTATTTTTAACCTTATAATATTTATTTTAACAAACTCTGTTGTTTGGTTAAAAGGTGAGCACAATTTAAAAAAAAAAAACGACATATTTGTCTTAAAAATTTCAACAAGGAACTTAAAATGAAAACTTTCATAAAAATGGTTTTAATATGTGTTTGAGCATGTCAGATTTTGTCATAAATGTTTGCTCTCATTTAGCAGACACACCGGTTTGTGATGTCAAGTCATGTAAGATAAGTCGAGAAAAGCCGAGATTTTCGTCTCCTTTTACTTGACAGATTTACAGAGACGGATATGTCCTTTGCTTTTTTGTTGCCATATATTTTTTTTTTTCTGGAGAGAGAGAGAGAGAGAGAGAGAGAGAGAGAGAGAGATTACAATTAAGGGGAACTCATTTATGCTGCGTGTTGTTGGGCTGACACTCTTTGATGCAAATGCCAATAACATAAGGTGCTATAAATAATGTACTCATATTATAGAATCTATCAATGACTATGAGTAAACATTTATTGTCGATGATCCAATAATGATCTGCAACTAATTGTCTTTCATGTTGTCTGATATTCAAATATCGATGACACCAAAATTGTTACCTCTATATACTTTGTTGTCTTTTCATGTATATCTGTATGTATGTATGTATGTCTGTATGTATGTATGTATGTATGTATGTATGTATGTATGTATGTATGTATGTATGTATGTATGTATGTAAACAGGTTGCCATGTATAATATCATCGCACTAAAAGAGTGATAACCTTGAGGCCCCATCCATCTTAGGAAATCTCGGCGGATTATTTGGTAGAGCACGTGATTCGTACTCCAAAGGTCGCGGAATCGCTACCTGCCAGGTCCGTTCAGGTGGCTTGCCCATGTTTATCCTTGGGAAAGGCAATTAGCTCCAACTTTCTTAGCATAATATTCCAGTAATGTCTTTAAAACCAG
Source organism: Sinohyriopsis cumingii (assembly GCA_028554795.2). Classification (NCBI taxonomy): domain Eukaryota; kingdom Metazoa; phylum Mollusca; class Bivalvia; order Unionida; family Unionidae; genus Sinohyriopsis; species Sinohyriopsis cumingii. Next base: position 127,068,762 of record CM068838.1, read on the forward strand.
CCAACCAACCGGCCAACCAACTTACTGTTATGACGAATAGCATATATCAAAGAATCCTAGATTTGTGACACAAAGTCTGACGTCAAGAACGTATTAGGGCCATAAATTATTATTTTCATCGCATAACTCAATCAAGGGTGTGTCTGGAGCCATTATATGTCGGGCATGATAAACTGAGCGTATTTACACATGAACATGAGGCGTTTTTGATATCAGCCTTCAAGACATGTTCTGTGTGTTCTGTAGAATCTTCAGAAATAAATGCATCTAGCTGTAAATTAGGTCTTGTTAGTTTGCAAAAGGGCAATAAACTATTCTCACTGTAGAACTTATTCCAAGGTGTGTTTGGAAGCACTAGGGGTCATGCATGATAAATTGAAATTGTTCTTGGAAGTGAAATGTTGTACAACATCGTTGCGGCTCGTGCTACACCTGGACCCCGGCTGTCGCCGCGATCCGGAATGGCTTCCGCTTCATTTTACAAATGGTCATTGACATTCGTCTAACATGTAGGACTAAAGACTCCCCTCTCTCTTTTAGTTAAGTATTTTGTCATTTGTCCTGTGTGCTCTGATGACTTGCTATTTTAAACACTGGTTTTAGCAGTTTTTTCGTTGTCGTTTTTTTTTGGTGCTGGCGCGATAGGCTAATATAGTATCGTCCAACACACCGTTATTAGGTCGGCAAGGAGCGCGTTGACATTTATGCCTCACTGGTGGATCCTGGCAGCATGGATAATTTTTAGTTGTATTATTTTTCATACAATATGACAATGACGTATACCCCTTCTTCTAAAAACGGCGTGCTCCGAATACACTTACCGTGTAAGCTTTTAAACCTAATAAATAAACAATTCTAAACCTTTTGATGGTTTCATCCGTGAGTTATGACGACACGGCACCACCGTAGCCAATGTTAAGAGAAACTTCGAGACTTATTTTAAAAATGACAGCAAAGAGACAGCAAGTGCAATCCACGTAAAATTAGTTGTAGTACAAAATTTCCATCACAACAATCAAGCCTGCTACAGAGCTGATCGTATTTGGTTTGAACCTGAGGGATACAATTAATCCGAGTAATGCGAACTAATAAATGAAAATTTCCAGATTCACAAGACACATTTTTTTCAACACGAGAAATCAATCAGCAGTGATTTCTGAAAGTCAGATAAAATGTGGATAAATAATCTCCTTGCCAAATTGATTTGTCACAATGTCAATAGTTTAAAAATATAAAGTTTTCGCATTTTGTTTTGTTGATCCTAAAAACGACGTGAATAGCTTGTGTCGTATGCTACGAAAAAGTGTCTGTATATATTATAAGCGCTTTGTGAGGTTTGTTTCCTGTATACTTTTCCCTTAACAAAAACGATCTCGCGAAGTTCCAGTGCACTTGGAAAGATTGTGGTTATATATTCGAAATTCACTTTATGCGTGTATGTGTGTATGCATGTATGTATGTATGTATGTATGTATGTATGTATGTATGTATGTATGCATGCATGTATGTATGTATGTATGTATGTATGTATGTATGTATGTATGTATGTATGTATGTATGTATGATGTATGTATGTATGTATGTATGTATGTATGTATGTATGTATGTATATATGTGTGTGCGTGCGTGCATGGTTATATATTCGTATGTATGTGTGTGTATGCATGCATGTATGTATGTATGTCTGTATGTATGTGTGTATGTATGTATGTATGTATGTATGTATGGATGTATGTATGTATGTATGAAAGTATGCATGTATGTACGTATATATGTGTGTGCGTGCGTGCATGGTTATATATTCGTATGTATGTGTGTGTATGCATGCATGTATGTATGTATGTCTGTATGTATGTGTGTATGTATGTATGTATGCATGATGTATGTATGTATGTATGTATATATGTGTTTGCGTGCGCTCATGGTTATATATTCGTATGTATGTGTGTGTATGCATGTATGTATGCATGTATGTATGTATGTATGATGTATGTATGTATATGTATGTATGTAGGTAGGTAGGTAGGTAGGTATGTATTTATATATGTGTGTGCGTGCATGCATGCATGCATTTATGTATGTATGTATGTTTGTATGTATGTATGTATGTATGTATGTATGTATGTATGTGTGTGTGTGTGTGTGTGCGTGCGTGCGTGCGTGCATGGTTATATATTCGTATGTATGTGTGTGTATGTATGTATGTATGTATATATAGTTGTGCAATTAATATACGTCTGAATTTGAACAGTTTCTTATCGCTATATATTCTACTTCTGTGTTGTGCGGCTGATATTTGGGATGACGTTATGCCAGGGTATACGTGCTTGAACGCATCAGCAGAAAGCATTCATTATTCAGGCTTTGCTTATGTTAAATTTCAACAAAGAATTACATAAATATTTTGACAAATTAAAGTTTATTTACACACATGATATTATTTGGGACTCAAGCTGAAAACAGACTCAATCTTGCCTATCGCATTTGGCAGTGTGTTTTGTTCGTTCCTACACTAATAACATGAGCTGTCCACCTTCACAAACTGATTGTCGTGCACTTGAACCCTATTGATTTCGGGGTGGAAAGGTCAATGGTCAATGTCACTGTTATTGAAAGTACCCCCCCCCCAAAAAAAAAAAAAAACGGTTCGCGCGCATTAACTCCAATAGTCCACCGTCTTCAGTTATCAAATTTGGCTAACAGTTTGCAAACTCTACTATTTTAGGATCAAAACGTGAATGCTCAAGGGCACTAGGACTGAAAGAAATATAAAATCGTTCTGCATGATAACTCTAATTGTCCACCATCTACAGTTACGAAACTCTGCCGATGGGATTCCCTTTTGGTGTGAACAAATCCTGCCGATTACACGATTTAAAGATCAAAGGTCAATGTCATTGCACTTACCACATGAAGAATCCCATCGAAAGGTCAATGTTAAACGGTCAGGTCATTGTGAAAAAAGAAGAAAAATTATTTCTACAAAATAGCTGACGTTCTCAACAGTTTATAGTACGAATATTTTGTGGATGGCTTATACTTAACGTAAGGAAAAATTCAGTGGACAGGTCAAAACTAAACAGTCAAGGTCAGTGAAAGAAGAAAATTAATTCCTCACGATAACTAGAGTTTGCCACCATCTACAGTTACCAAATTGTGTGGATGGCTTGCATTTGGAGCAAGCAAAGCCGTTCGATTTTGGGATCAAAGAGTAGAAGGCCAATGTCCCAACAACTGAAAGAAAAAAGTATTTAATACCATAACATTAGTTCTGCGTTACATACCTGGACCAAATATTTTAGACTGTTTGTACTTGGGTAAAACACAAGTCTATCGATATGTGGGTTAAAAAGTGAAAGGTCAAGGTCACTCTTACAAAAAGAAAAAAAATTGGTTTCTGTACAAATATTTCAGTTCTCGATCATATACTTAAGCCAAAGTTAATGAATGGCTTACATAATGGGTAAGTATGAAGTCTATTGATTTTGCGGTCAATATGTTAAGGCTCAATTTCATCGTTTTTAAAAGAAGTAAAAACGATTCCACGCCATAACATTGGTTCTACACATGGACCATCCCTTGTGGATAGCTTGCACTTGACTCAAGAAAGAAGCCTTTCGATTTTGTTGTGAATAGGTGAAAGGTCAAGGTCACTATAAATGAAAATAAACAAATGAATTTTGCGTGATAACTTTAGTTTCAGACCACGCATATTTGTGGTGGCTTTGCACTTAAGGTATAGCAAACTTGGGAGTCAAAGGTCAAAGGTTAAGGTTACTTTTCCTTCATAGAAGACCATTAACTACGGGGCAGTGTGTTGTTCTTAGTACTCTTGTTAACTTGTTATTGTGGAGTGTTCTCTGAACAAAACCAATACGTACCTACATACATCAGCGGATTACATTAATTCTTTCATATATAGCAAGCAGCAAACGCTACTTCCATCTCATAGTCGGAGAAAATTAATCGCAGGGAAAACTGAGGAAAATTTTAAATAATTCAAAACCCGAATAAACTTTTCTAACGTAAGCTGCAACTGTTGACGCGAGGGTAAGCCCCGTCGAGTATATTTATCTCGGAAACTTACTGGAAAAGAATTGATGCCTGAAATAGATGTCACTCCTATCATAAAGTGATAAAAGCAAGCCGTTGTATAAAGGAAATCAATATTCAGTGAACATAGGAGTCTTTAACGTTTCAGTCTGGTTAACTCGCCCGATACTGAGCTAAACAATGGAACCAGTCCGGTGGCGTTTATGTAATCGAAACATATTGTTGTTTTAAGCCAAATTACGAGCCAACTCTGCCTCACAAGATAAACAGAAAAAGCGCATTGGACGAACACTCACTTTTGCATGCTTTTACTGAGTTCGTCCTCATTGACTTCAAGTGTAAGATAATGTAACTCCAGTTTGTATTCATTCTTTACGTTAATTATAAAACGTATTCTCACTCCTTGCGTCAAGTACTCTGGACAACCCAGGTTTTGACTTGGGTGGAGAAAAGCTGAGAAACCTAGTAAAATGTATGCTCTTAGGCAGGCGACAACTTATCCATACACGCACCCAAAGTGTGTGTGTGTGTGTGTGTGTGTGTGTGTGTGTAATGAACTCGAAGCACAGTGATATTATCAAATCTGATACCAACTCTATTTCCAGCTTAAATTAGCTTGGGCATGAAATGTTAACATCCGGTTTAATCGCAGTTTCTGGTAGTGAAAAGTTTCGGTGTGGTGCTTTACACAGTCAGGTGTGTAAATATTAACCTCAGATGTGTCTACATTTATTTTCAAGACATATCAGAAAACAGAAAATATAAGTGTTATGTTATCATCATCAAATCCTGAACAAAACACAACACGATACAAAACGACGGTCTGTTTGGGGATCAAAACCGGGTCAACCACAGATTCAAACGTATGAAAGTCTATTTGTAATTAGTTTGTAGCTAGAATAACGTGGACAACAAATTAATTGTGTGTGCTTGTTTTAACTTGTGAATCTCGTTCCCTTCAACTCGAATGGAATTGATCTTCAACATCCAAACAGCCTTTGTTACGATGTGAAGAGGTAAAGATGAAAATAACATTTTGGGTTTGCTTTGTTTAAAGTTCTCTTCATGTCTCTGTGAAACCATCTTCAGATTTAGACCTATATTTTATTCGTTCATCACCGCTGTGAATGCATATTAAGATACGTTAACAACACAGAAGAGTTCATCTTTCTGACACTCGAACCCACGCGGAGAGAGGTGAGATGACAGTGATCGGTAAAGGCGTGCGCTTTAGACTACTCGGACACCTGGGGTCCCTATATATAGTGTAATTTCATACATTAAACGTCTACCCACACCTCACCCCCTTTTTGAAAGAAGTTTAATAGTGGTGATTGTTTTCGCAATTGAAACTACATCTCTCAAGCTCATCCGTAAATCTTCAGATTTGGTGCAATGTTAACACTGTAATGCAATGTACATCCAGGCGTTAGTTTAGTCTTTTCATCAGACCTTTCTTCCTTAGTATCGATTTAATCTGTTATTTCATCCATTCTTGCAGCCAATACAAGATTTTGTATGCCGAATTCCATGTTGAATTCAGTTTTAAATTTCTCTATACCTTTTTTATTGGTAGTGGTGGTGGGTTTAAAAATACAATTTCTAGCTCATAATGCAAGAGCCTTTTGATATGTGTTACTGTTGAATACACTTTTGTCTTTTCTAAATATTTTGTTCATATCATTTCATACCTTTCGAATCAGATTTGTCTTATTGTCTTAATGTTTATACGTTTTGCACACGTGTTATATAATGTGCTCAACCGTCGCATATACAACTCGTGAGCATCATAAATATTTTTTGTCCTATTTTCATCTTTTTCTTTTTCTACAGCCGATGTTCTGTTAGATCTTTAATTGTTATTCTGTACAATAGTTGTTTGTTTATTTTCAGCTTGTTCTTTCCCCGTATTTGATATCTTTAAAATTATTATCCTTCAAAGACTTACCTATTAGAATACATTTATGTTAATACACGTCCTTCAAAAACGTCGGTATGAATATGTTCAATTAACGAGATCATATACATTTTTGCTAAGGGCATTTGTGTTTTTTAAGGCATTGTTTATCGACTGTCCTAGTGTTAAATTTGCCCATTTTCATACTTTACATATTTTGTCTCTATTATTTGGTATAAATGATTAAAGATTAACGATTTTCCTACGTCATCTCAGAAATATATCTGCTATCATTTTATTGAAGAACATCGTCTCTTTTAAAACGTTTGCTACAAATTCTAAAACATGTAGCACTAAACCGATTAGATAAATGTTTTCTCGGATCAAACAGCAGATATATAACGGCAAGCGAAACTGTATTCCAAATTTCGACAATACAGGCAGGGAAAACATGCACACAAGTATAATTCTTCAAGAATGCCAACTTCATGACAGAAAATGCGAACATTATTTTCTATTCTGGCTGTCTTCACATATTTTATTGCATGTTAATCAGTTACTCCTAAAATTAGACTTGACATAACACTTGTTGTGACAGGTACAATTGCATCAACCTTAAAAGTTTTTCTCCTGATTTATATTTTCATGTTACTTTCTGCTTTTGAAATCGAAATGATTTAATGCTATCAAACTAGCACTGTGCCCACACTGCCCGATTGCCATGTAGAGATAGGGGTATGAAAGTTATCAGACTAGCACTCTGCCCACATTGTCCCATTGCCATATGGAGATGGAGATAAGGTAAGAATGTTATCAAGCTAGCACTATGCCCACATTGTCCCATTGCCATGTGGAGATAAGGATATGAATGTTATCAAGCTAGTACTCTGCCCACATTGTCCCATTGCCATATGGAGTTAAGGGTATGAATGTTATCAAGCTAGCACTCTGCCCACATTGTCCCATTGCCATATGGAGATAAGGGTATGAATGTTATCAAGCTAGCACTCTGGTCACACTACCCGATTGCCATGGAGACAGGGATATGAATGCTATCAAACAAACACTCTGCCCAGACTGCCCGACTGCCATGTGGAGAAATTTAAATGAATGTTATCTTACTAGCACTCTGCCCACACTGCCCGATTGCCATGTGGAGACAGGGATATGAATGCTATCAAACAAACACTTTGCCCAGACTGTCCGATTGCCATGTGGAGAAATTGGTATGAATGTTATCTTACTAGCTCTCTGCCCACACTGCCCGACTGCCATGTGGAGACCGGGGGATGAATGCTATCAAACAAACACTCTGCCCACACTGCCCGACTGCCATGTCGAGACCAGGGTATGAATGCTATCTTGCTAGCATTCCATCAAGACTGCTCGATTGCCATGTGGAGACAGGGATATAAATGCTATCAAACAAACACTCTGCCTAGACTGCCCGATTGCCATGTGGATATAGGGGTAGGAATGTTATCAAACTAGCACTTTTCCCACACTGCCCAATTGCCACGTACAGAGAGGGTTATACAATGTACTTTTTCCCCTCATTTTTGCCTATTTTATCCCTTTACAATATTTCGCTGAAATGAGATGTGTTTCTATCTAAGACTGTATATCTTATAAAATTAGTTATATTTACACGAGTCCATAGTTTCTTTGTTACTACTGGCGTTGTTGGTCACCAGCGATAGACAAAACTATTTTTTTGTTCTGTTATTTAAAGCCGTTATAGATCATCGGCATAGATTAATCTTTCTTGCATTAAATATCCAGTATAAAACGTGGTGGTCTTTTATACCGTCATTCACCGGTAAGTTTTATTATGTTAATGATAAATCCAATGCACATATTGACGTTAGCAATAAGTGTTAAAAGCGCAAGAGCAAACAGAAGGCCATCTGTTCTAACAATGTTGATGTTTCTGAGAAGGTGTTTAAAATACTAAACACTTTTCAACCAATATCACGGAAAGGATGCGAATTAAAGACCTATCACAGCAAAAAGGAAAACACTACATTCCGCCCCTGGCAAACTGGTTGCAAAAATATAAGAAAGTGTTTATAAATTTTACACAATGGACACTGTTATTTTAATAAACAATTTATGCAGTATAAGTAAATGCTTTTTGGTGCATTTCTGAATGGAATCAGAAGTGCTAATAGACTGTCATCGACGTACATTTATCAATATCCATCTGATTCGAGTTGTGGGATTTAATCCGCAATATATTAAGATAACACCGACTGTCTGCTATGCCATCATGGAAGTGGAACTTCTGCGCAACATCTGAACACAGCCTGAACTCAACAAAGAAAAATATGATATAAAAGATTAAACTGTTCCAAGACCTGGAATATTATGATATGTGATATAAGGATTCAGTATGTTTTGCAGTGACCCCGGGTGCCCAAATGATCTAAAACTCTCGCCTTGACCTATGACTGCCATCTCATATCTGTCTGCGTGTAACATAAATCCATCAACCAAGACTGAGAAAGGTTGATTATATTTGGTATCATCCCTGACGATCATTCTTTCATCCATACATTCTTTGATTTATTCAGCAATCATCCATTCATATTCAATGATTCATCCATTACAGCTCGTGGTAGAGCTCCAGTGCATCACCTCCATCCTGCACCGACACACACCCCAAGACTGTATTTCTTTGGTAGAATTTATGCTTTAGACAAGAAACAAGACGTAAAACACTGACAAAATTTGGGATCCACCAGATATCACGCCTGAGCATTTGAGGGATCCTCAAGCGGCCTATTTAAGGTACATAATACGGCAGTGGTGGGATATGGTTACATTACCCTAAGCTATGGGAAGCCGTAGAAGCCCTATTTGGTATAAAATAAATTTGAGATGCCCTTTCAGACTGTGATTGTAGACAGAGACCCAGAGCTGTAGTTTGTTTAGCTTATGCCTAAATCCGACACTGGCTGCAATCCTTTTCGTGCTGAAGCCATTGACTTTTGTACACATGGGCAATATATATTAACATTTTCTCTGTCTCTGTCTGTCTGTCTGTCTGGCTGTCTCCAGTACAATGAACAACATCTCAAAACATTTGGCCACAGGAACGTTTTAAAAATATCTAGTATATGTGTACAAAATACGAGTTGGTGCTTTTACAAAAAATCGGTTTCATTTTAAAGTTAACACCTTTTGTGTATTTTGCGTGCACTGTTTTGAATTAGATCACCAGACACATCAGAAAAGTCTCTTGGAATCAATTTTAGCCATTTTTCAAATTTCTGGGCATGTTATTGATGTAGTAGAAGTATTTAGCTAACCCTCACTATTTTTAATATTTGAAATGCTAAATTCGTTTTGAAATAAGAAAAAACAAAAATCGCCATTGGAGCAATACAATGAATGATTGACATATTATGACATATCTGCATCGTTATTAATCAAATTGGAAAGTACTTCCTTATAATTAGCACTTAGTATTAGTAGATTTTAGTACATTTAGTGTTTGCAGTGGTGTTGAGGTTTAGACAGTGTACTGCTTTGGCAGTGTAAGTTCACTAATCCATCATTTAACCAGATAAGAGGTCGTTATTATTATTATTATTATTATTATTTTATAAATATTTTTTTGTTCTTTTTCTTCTTTCTCCACTGAATTGGAGTCAATGAAGACAAAAACGTATATTCAAAGAAGAGAAAAAGAGAGGACACAATCTGATTAAAATCGTATATCCACAGTTCTACGTGAAGATTAGACAGCAATAGCTAGTGAGTCATGTTCTGGTGACCAATGTACCACAAATGCTAATTTTATCAGCCAGTCAGATGAAGTCTTATATCTTTGCGTTTGGAAGACTGAGCCATATGTATAAATTGAGCATCAATGTGTGCCAAAAGATCTGAATCACTTTCAAATTTCTGAAAGCTGAATTTCCATTGGCTAATTCGAAGGTCACCATAACATGACCAGTAAGAGGTCACTGTCAGTTTCTTGATGTAGGATAGTGAAGATCTGATTTTAATCAGATTGAGAGAAGACAGTTTAGGTTAGACTTTAGAGAAAAAGAACAGACAGATATACGTCGTTTACGTTGCAGGATCAAATTATGAATTATTCAAATTTTTATCTCAGACAAAAGTTACAGATAACAGATTGAGGAAGTTAAAAATATATATGTAAACAAAGATCGACTCAGCTTGTAGATTCTGGGCAAAGACCGGATGATACTTGCGAATAAGTACACGATGAAGACAAAGTGTAACAAATATACCACTGTGACTTTTACCAAAGGTTTGCAATGAACCTGTCCCGACTGAAATTATTACGAGTCATTTCAAACTTACAACACGTGCACGTCCAACGTCGTTTCGATCTTCCGATGAATCCGAGAACCTTAATTTCAAGCAAGACTGAATCTTTTGAAGCAAATAAGGATAAAATAAATGAAACAGAAGGGAGCATGGATCACAGAAAGAACTTAGAAGTTTGAAAGTGATGGATGGAAACCAGACCTCGATATAGTGGAGAGAAGAGGAGATGAAAACTTCTCGCCAGAATAAGAGGTTGTGACTTGCTTGCTTGAGAGGCACATTTCCATGGCCAATGTCATAAGAAATATATTCCAGATGGAGTCTAGTGGATAGGTGAAGATGAGAGAGAGAGAGAGAGAGAGAGAGAGAGAGAGAGAGAGAGAGAGAGAGAGAGAGAGAGAGAGGAGCATGTATTCAGGAGTTGCCAAAGTTTGCCAGGCGATCGAGAGAAAAATTATGAATGGGGCTGCATTATGTCAACACCGAGTCACCACTGTCAGCTGTTCATCTTTACTTTGTAGAATATAAGTCGCAGTAACAACTTACTCAGCACAACACTTGTATTTGGGGAAAATGATATCTAATGAAGGAAGTTGTCAATTTATTAAAAAAAAGAATACCATTTTCATACCTATCTTGTGTACAATCATAAAACAAGAACTGAAATGGCGGTCAAGTTTTTTGTGTTCTTGGAACAACCGATATGGTTCGCGCTTTATGAGCAGGTGCAGAACTCCATAAAATACATTTCAAAACAAGGATTTCACAGATACAGAATTTCAGAAGTCACAGAAGGCAAGAAAGTTCCAAAACCTCCAAACATATAACAAACAAACAAACAAACAAACAAACATAAAATCAGGGTATTACTTTTGATACAATTATGAACATATTAAATATGCCATAAATTGACATCTGCAATAAACGTTTCAATTTTATAAAGGCTAAATTTGATTTGTGGTCATGATTAAGTTACCAATCAATTGTTTTGGTGTATTTCCAGCCGTTACTTTCACAAATATACAGTCGTTACAGTTCGAGATAATCCCAACTTATATGAGGAAAACTCATTGAAATATCCAGTTGAATTTTATTTCATGTAACTATCTTTCACTTCACTCCGTAAGCTGCCTAAGTTGTCGATTGGAATAAATTGTTCATCATTAATGTTACATTATTGCATACAACATTGTAGAATGACGTTGAAACTTCAGAGCTCTAGCGCTGACAAATGTATCAGTGTTTTCTTGATTTATCATGTTCAATTCCTGTTTATACTGATCTAATTCTGAAGAAATGGATTATTTCTATCGTGTCTCTAATAAATCCCATTTAAAATAAGATGTTGAAATGTATGTAATACATGTTGAAGAGTTGAAATAAATAAGGAAAGAGCCCCAAATACCAATTCGTATTGCAGCTCTCTTTTGCCCAATCGTAGTTTTCTAAATAACCTGGTAATTTCAGAAGTTTGTGAAAGTTGTAAAAGGAAAGAGTTCGAAACAAAAAATACATTTGTCTCGTTGGAGTTAATTGTAGATTTTATTGTAGAGCTGTAACAGCCACATCGTAAACCCTACTAATGCGTTCGATGACCAAAATCCAGCACGTTTTAGAAATGAACCTTCGGTTTTTGCGCAGGCTTGGACTTTGTAAACAAATGTACAATATACGTATGGAGATAACATGTGTGAAATATACGATCCGAGTAATAAGGTTGAGTTGACGATCACTATAAATGGTGGTGCAGTATAACCTTAAGTATCTAGTTAAGTATTTAATCAAGTCAAAGGAGGCATTTTTATGAAACAATTTAATTCTGATAATTTTGCAAATAGAAAGAAAATGTTCCAACTTTTTCGGTAACATACTAACTTCATGATAAACTAAATAAATTTATCGATACTGCATAAATGGTAGAACATGTGCATGGTCCAAGAACGCAAACTGAATAGTCTATATAACCCACCGTTGTAAAAGGACAGCCAGTACAAATTCTTGACCATATATTTTAATGGGACACAAACCAACAGGTAAGTGAATCTGAGACTATAATTAACGAATACCACATAATTAATTCCAAGAAGGAAAATTCCACCTACAAGGAAAATATTATTAACTACACAAGATAAAAGATGATTAAATGGCTAGACAAATGTTGAATATGTTGTACATTCGAAAATATAATTTATAGCATAAGGTGAAATGTATAGAAACCATATTCAGGAGTTTAAAAGAAAAAAAAATAGGTGTGTTGCAGAATAAGCTGGAAAGTGTTGAAAGTAGAAGAGAGCAATTAGCTGGACATCAGTCACAGTTACGAACGAAATGAATAAAATAATACTTTAAATCCAATAGATTAAAAAATTAGGGACAATTGCCATTAGTTGAGAGGACAAACTAACTGAAACAAGACAAGGGTGCACAATTTGCAGCTATAACCATGCAAAAGGGTTGACCGTATCAGTTGTTACTTTTTCGATAATGAATTTGTAGAAAGGTATAGTAGATAGTGGGGGAAAAATTATCGAGTAGTAATTCATCTGAGGCATTGCAGATTCAATTAGTTATATATTTAAAAAGGGTTTAACATTTTGACACCATATTTCTCATGAACTTGTATATTTGTTTGGAAATAACTGAAATGTTTGTTTGCGATTGTGATCAAAGGTGTAAACCAAAGAAAGACCAGATTTCTAAACTTAAGAAATTTGTCGCCGATGGTGAATTGCCATGAAGGGAGGTCGGTATGTGTACTACGGAAACTCTGCACGTTTGCCGATCTACACCTCTCATCCGGAGATGAAGACGCTGGCACAATTTATAAACTATGTCAGCAAGTAAACTATATGAGATAATGCAAGTAATGGTGCCAATAACAGCAATCGTTTGTATATCTCAAAAATAATGTAGAGTGTTTACGTTTCTAAGTTGTAATTATTCCGTGCTTCGTTATTGCCTTTAACATGAGTTCGTCCGAATGTCGGATAGCATTAGCAGATCTGATAGTTGAACTGTTGCCGTCAGCATTCTTCTTTATAATATTTTCTCACTTGATTTATTTGTGTTACTTTTGTCGTCTACAATTATTTGCCGCAGTGTGACGGATTGCTTAAATTATTTTAAATCTGGACCGTTTTTATTTTGGCGAGATATTTTTAAAAATCGTTTTCCTATTTGAAAGTAAAGGTGAAATCTAAGTCTTCACTCTGGAACACGTTGATACGTTTAATATCAGTAGGAAATCCTACCACCCCTGCTGAAGTCTACACTAGCTAATTCATTGTATTCTGAATAGTGAATAACAGTGAATAACAAGTATGTCTGTACTCTGTAACACCCACTTGATAGGCAGAGCAGTAGAAACACAGGAGAGCAGTGTCACGACAGGAGAGTAGTGACACAAAAGGAGAGCAGTGACACAACAGTAGAGCAATGTCACGACAGGAGAGCAGCGACACAACAGGAGAGCAGTGTCACGACAGGAGAGCAGTGTCACGACAGGAGAGCAGTGACACAACAGTAGAGCAATGTCACGACAGGAGAGTAGTGAGAAAAACAGGAGAGCAGTGACACAACAGGAGAGAAATGACACAACAGTAGAGCAGTGTCACGACAGGAGAGCAGTGACATAACATGACCATTGATCTTACTTTTAGTGTCTTTTTTTCCTGATGACTATTATTAAAGGTTTATCATAGTAATTTGAAATTAACTTTCACTGCGCAAATACACTGAACCTCTCTTGACAGTTTTGCCACATTCATGCGAACATCTTTGTTGTTTTCTCTCACTAATCTTTTCGTTTCCTCCTTTGAATCTCTGTTGATATAGTTGATTTTATACACTCTTTACATGTTTGGTATTTTGTATTTAGTTTTAATTTCCTGTAACAGTTTTTATCTTAGTGTAGTAGAAGTGTTACCTTTTATACGTTTTTCCCGTATAACATTTTGATCTTACTTGCTATGTTTTTGGTTGCATTTTTTTAAATTCCTTTCCGTATAGTTTGGAGGTCAACACAAATTCACATGACGTTCGTAAGATAGGTTCCTTTTGCACTAATTGTTCTAATGTGCTCTTGTTTCGTACATCTGTCACAGTTTAGAACCTTATTATGTTTCGAAAACTCAGAGTTGTTGTATTGCTTGATACTTATGGTCATGCACAGTATGGTGCCTTTTCTGTTGGGGTGATATGCTTTAACACAGTGCGTCCTGAACACTTCAATGCTTTTAAAATTGCATAAAGGTTTCTGCTGGTTAGCAAGTATTAAACAATACTTACAACCTTTCCATGTCACTAGTACATACTTTTTACGATTTATCCGTTTTGTATTTAAAATATTTTTAACATTTTATATGTCATCTCGTTTGCTGTATGGAGATAGCTCTTGCTGATGAAAAATGCCTTCTGTATCCTCTTGGTTCAATTTTCCAGTTTGCTAAACAGCTAGATCACATAAAAGTACTTGACAAATTTTATATATTTCATCAGCAAAATTTTAAAATAACTTTTAAATAATTGCTTTGTGGTTTCAAAATTCTGACTGTCTTTCAAAACAGTTTTTAAGTTTCAATTGCCAAGCAATCACCATGGTCTATCCATACCTTTAATATGTTTGTTCTTTTCTTGTTTGCTTGGAGACATGCTAGTGACACGTGAAAAGTGGTAACATTAGTGGTTAACATTGTTATTGATATTTTTTGCCACCGAAACAGCGCTTATATTGTTGCAACCGTAAAATAGGCCATAAATAAATAAATAAATAAATAAATAAATGAATTATAATAAATAAATAGCAACATACCGATCTGGTTGCAACGGTCAAGTAAACAATCACAAGATCAAAATATACCGTTGAAGTGATAAAATAAATCCTGGCAAAAAAAAAAAAAAAAAAAAAAATACCATCTGGCCGGTATTTAATATCGTTACAATGGTACGTGATTTACTTTTACCGGTATATGGAAAGCGTTGCAAACGCCGTATTAAAAATGTATGTTGCACCAAGGAAATTTAGCGTTGTAACAATATTTGGACACTGTACATGTAGCTTTGACACTTTTCGTACATATGTGCATTAGTTTTAATACAGTCTGAGAAATGGAATCAATGGGGTTCCTTTTGTTTCTTTCTTATGGCTGGACTTACAAATCGGTGATATTAGCATGAAGTGCTTTAAATGAGGTCTGAGTGATATGGCATAAAAAGATTCTAAATAGAGTATATTATTTTCAAAGTGATTATCATAGACATTCAAGACTTAGCTGAAAATTTGTATAAAGCAGTTTACGCACTTCGGTAATGTTCGAATCGATCCAACTTAAGTTATGTTATGAATAATTCCTAATCTTGTATAAACCTTTGAACACGTAATTAAATTTTTTAAGAATCGTATCATGATATGCACAAATGTAGCAGTTAGTTGTTCAAAACACCAGACATGAACTACTTATTTATTTATGTACTTTTGACAATATTTGTAAACAAGGACAAAGGCATAGCTTGTTGTGTATTTCTTGAGACTTGTTTTTATTTGTAATAAATTTGAAAGAAGATACATAGAGAAGATTGGACAGTTACTATGAGATAAATATAAGCTGATTAAAGTGATAGAAAAATAATAACATGCCTTCTTCGTGAACCAACCAACACAATTACAAAGGTGCTAATGAATCTCCATTTCATCTCGATAATAATAATAATGAAAATAAAGAGTTATTTTATACCTAAAATGTTGCCATTATATGTATTCATAGATTATGCTTGTTCTGTCTTCCTTTAGCATAATATCATGTATTTGTTTCAGGCGAAGACGATTTTGTATAGACATGGTCTGCAGTTCATTCCGTTAGATTTTTGTTTTTGTATATCTATGTTGTTAGCTTAACTTTTGTCTACGATTGTAGATTGTACTTTAAGTTAATGGTCATTTGTAAACAACAAGTTGTAAATAAGATGCTGACGTAGCTTATTTTAGTTCAGAATGTTCTAGAAAACAATTTGATGGAATTTTCCAATAAGAAATGACTTACCTCAAGAGAATTCCAGAACAATATGTTTAGTCTTAGGTCAAGTGAAATTCAAGACAACTGGAATACACCCGGAACATTCTATATTTTTGGACTTGTGATAGGACAGTTAGGATTATATTGGATTTAATTACCAATATGTTAAGTGTTTCTTAAATTTCATTTTGTAACTTGGATAAATAAATTATTTGTTGATTTTACTTTACTTGTTTGTTTTACTTTTTTTCTATTACCTATTGTAAGACACAGTGTCATTAAACTTAAATAAATAAATAAATAAATAAATAAATAAATAAATAAATAAATAAATAAATAAGTTCTCTTCAAAGAAATTATGGATAGTTTCAATAATAAGGCCCGAAAAACACGACAATTAAACATAATTGTTCAAAATAAGATTTTGGCGCAAGTCGTTCTGCTAACAGGCACAATAGCTTCTCAGGTTTCTCATTGCTATTAAAAATGGATTGAAGTTCCAAAAGAGCATCAGTGCGGCTTTGTTATTTCCAGGAACTTGTCTCAGTTATTAAGCTTCAGGAAGAAAAGTGACACAAGCAATTCTTTTATTTCGACATTTGTATCGCTGCCAAATTAAAGCCAAAAGAATATCTTTGAAGTTCTGAAAACTTAGACGCTTAATTCCAAAATATAGAATATGCTTTTCTATTTTGAAAATACAGAAATATGTATCTCAAATACAGAATACTTGCAAATCAAACAAAAGAACATTTTCTGATTTGACAAAGATATTTAATAATTAATTTAAAAATATTTTGACTTTCATGTTTCTTTGATTTATATTGAACGGAAGGTTGCAGTGAATTAATGCTTTGTATGTTGTTGTAAACAACAAGCAAACATTTATCTGATATTTGTGTGTCAGTTATATCAGGAAGCATTTTAGCTCTCATAAAATGGCGAAACTATAACAAACGCAAAAATAAACGTTATATGTTCGTGTTTTAACTATCTGCTGATTATATGGTACACCCTGGACGTTTGTGACTTCTACATAGTGTTTTACGCATGATACACTCTGGACGTTTGTGACTTCTATATAGTGTTTTACGCATGATACACCCTGGACGTTTGTGACTTCTATATAGTGTTTTACGCATGATACACTCTGGACCTTTGTGACTTCTATATAGTGTTTTACGCATGATACACCCTGGACGTTTGTGACTTCTATATAGTGTTTTACGCATGATACACCCTGGACGTTTGTGACTTCTACATAGTGTTTTACGCATGATACACTCTGGACGTTTGTGACTTCTAGATAGTGTTTTACGCATGATACACCCTGGACGTTTGTGACTTCTGTACAGTGTTTTACACATGATACACCCTGGACGTTTGTGACTTCTATATAGTGTTTCACGCATGATACACCCTGGACGTTTGTGACTTCTATATAGTGTTTTACGCATGATACACCCTGGACGTTTGTGACTTCTATATAGTGTTTTACGCATGATACACCCTGGACGTTTGTGACTTCTATATAGTGTTTCACGCATGATACACCCTGGACGTTTGTGACTTCTATATAGTGTTTCACGCATGATACACCCTGGACGTTTGTGACTTCTATCAGATATTGTCCGAAACGTATTAATTAAAACTTAAAGTATGCATTGCATCTATTAATGTCACCCGATTTAGTGCAGCATAAGTGAACTTCTTATTCAATAAAATAAATGTATATAAGAAACTCTTAAAAATGATTTAAATGTAAACACGAAACTAATTCCCAAACTCATTTTAAAATACAAATTTCCTAAATAAAATGTAAATATTTGTCTTTATCCTGCACTTAACTGTACCAATTACTGCAATTATGAGCTAAGTAATAAAGTCGCAATTGAGGTAAAATATTGTCGGTAGTGTCAGCGGTTAAATAATTTTTGTTACACCTCTATACCTACTCAATCTTCGTTCCCGTATAACGTCAACGAAAATGTTTGATTTAAATCGTGACGATGGCTCTACATACTAAATGTATAGCACTTACATTTGCACACACGGCCCCTTTTAAACAGAAAAAAAGCATTCCAAAATAGTACTATTACATTATCAACTTTGGTGTGGATGTCGACATAATGTTTCCGCCGTGACGGCTCACATTGGCGCCAGACGTGTTGCACGGCTAATATGTTTGTCATGATCGTTCCTCGACTGTAATGTAAATCTTAAACAATAGAGTCTGTCTGAAGAAAAAAACAACCCAGTGCGAAATGCTAATTATTATCCAGATATTACACAACCACTTTCATCCTCTAAAATCCTTTGAAAGACATAATGATAAGAAAACCAGTGGCAAATACAAGTGAAGGTTAGTGTTTCAGAAGGGTGTTTACAATGTCGAAATACACGTGATTAAGAAATCGTTAAACAGATTTCTTTCTCGATGGACGGGCAAGATTGCAATCAACACATTATTGTCATTGGGCAACACTGGTTCAAAAGTGCTGACGAGATAGGATCACTGCAAAATACTGAAACTGGGCAAAGTTCTTCATTTTAAGGATACATAATGGGTTTCTCAAATAGCAATCAAATAAGTATTTTCATAATTTTGCACACTTTCAATGCAACGATGAAAGGGTTTTTATTACATGTCTTTCTGAGTCAAATTTCGGATGGCAATGCATTAACAATAGTAAATATTTAAATTTACTCAGATAGAAAATACCTCTCTGTTGCATTGACCTACAATACACTGTTTACCATAAGACCCTAAATAGATATGCAAGCTGTCTACAATTTCCTTATCACATTCGAAAGTTATATCGCAAAAAACGTACAGATTAGCTATGCTTTTTTCTTTGAAGATAAATGGAAATATTTCACGAGTGAAGTGGAAATACGGTACTGTCACTAGGTTAAGACACGAGTAACAAATACGAAATGTTCCACTTTAGGAAGGAAATATTTCCTTATGTCTGCTAAAAAGGTTTCCTTTTTCGTTCTTCCTATGTATGTTTGAAGACGGAAATATGCAGATATTTTTTTATTATTCGGTGCATTACGATTAACATTAATAGACGAATGATCCGTATTACTACATCCAAATATAGAGGAGTTCCGAAATTTTGGACAAGTCAAGAGAGTACATTTATGGGTGTGCAACTTTCTCACATTTTTCTAATGATTCAGTCTGCATCCTTTGTCCACATAATGCGTGTTTTCATACATAAAATGCGTCTTTTGTACATGTGATGCCGACCGGTTGGATCCGACTGCTTGCAAACCGTAACAGCTTTAAACAAAATATTTAAATGATTTCGAGTAACATATTTTGCGTATTTTGTTTATTTGAGCAAACAGGTTTTCAGCGGTTTTGACAATCTTTCGTTGTACTTCGGGAAACCAGGAGATGGTACAAAATCATTTCATTTTGGTTGATGTCAACACTTACCTGTATATGGTTTTTCCAGTGTGTGTGTGTGTGTGTGTGTGTGTGTGTGTGTGTGTGTGTGTGATTTAAATTTTTAACGTAGCTTTAACAATTTTTCAGTCATATCGCTACGATGTCTGCAGTGTGGCAGTTTATAGTGATGTCTAGCACTGGGGCATCATGCCGCAGACATGTAGCACGATGTCCAACCGAGTCACATTATCCTGACACCAGGCCGACCAGTCCTAGCACTAACATCTTAATGCTGAGCGCCAAGCGAGGCAGCTGTTAGTACCATTTTTGTGAGGCGAACGCTCTAACCACTAGGCCACCGGAGAGGTTGGTTTCTCCGTGGTATGACATGCATGTCATACGAGCTTCGATTGCCAGTAACCAATTTTTAGTATTATATTTAATCGAGAGTCTAGCTCGAAAACTGTAAGCGTTTGATGTTGAGTATAGCAGACAGTGTTGTAGGCATATTTTTCGATTTTTTTTTTCCTGACGAAATAGGGCGCCAGGGCTAGTATTCAGATCTGGGAGACATTGGACTGAAAATGTGATACAGACTGTAAGATGGCAATGGATGCATATCTTGAAACAATGTATCTGACAATGAAAACATTCAAGCTTTGTGGCAGTCAGCTCAGTTACAATGTAAAGCTGTTAGCGTAATGTATTTTCGATGTTAAAGTCACCCTTATGGTGAGTAAGATGTAATTATTTTGAGTTTTAAATAATGACAAAAAAGGCTAAATAAATGCTTTCATTTGGCTATTGATTCTCTAGTTTGGTATAAAAGGTAATTAAAAACAGGTATTTATTATAATAAACGCTGGTACATAATGAGCGTACTATAAATATAAATGCGATCAAGACCAGGGCGGAAAATACCATGGTGCAGCTCATTTCAGGTTAACTAGATAGTCAAACATGCTCATTTTGTCACGAATTACTTGAGCACATGATGAGATTTTATTGCAATACTGTAATTGTCCAACGAAAATATTGTTACAAGCCAGGGGTCTTTGCTTAACCGAGCGGTGTCAAACGGCGTAAGTTTACCCCAAATTTCCAAAGACTTCCATACAACTTCAGGTGAAAATTAGAAAGTCCGACGTGTCCGTTCAATACATAAATTTTACTCTAATCAATGCAAGACAACAGATTTCACAACCTGCCAAATATCTATCAACCGCACATCTGCATGGTTTCTCTTCGTTAGGTTTCCGTACTGCCGGCAGTTCACACCTTATAAACTATTCAACTGTCTTTAAACACAGGAACTAGTTTAACTACGCCAACTTAGGCCAGTAAAACTTTGGTCTCCAAAAACATTTCGCCAGTACAACTGCATCACCTTTGCCACCATGACGACATAAACGGAAACCTGCATAGTCCCTTCTTGTTGATTCCATTGTGTAATTTACTGGTTTCCTAAATAAATACTGCCACTACAGTCACACCACCAATGTACACCACTACATTTTAATAGGGACTTTGTTATTCCAGGGACACTCATTCGGTTTTGACCTGAATTCATACTAGTGATCCGTGGCATCATGGAAACTCACTAACACTTCACTCAGTGACGTTTGCTCCTAGTAACTGGCTAATTATTTCGGGCTAAGGAATATTTCCATTGCACCGAATTCCAATAATCTGACAAGTTTTCGCACAAATCTAAACATTCCTTAATACGGGGAGCTATAACCAATTATTTACCATTATTTTCCATTGTCCACCTAACAAATTGTGTGTCCCACAAATATGGAGGGTGGGGGACACATTGTCCGCTGCACCTAAGATCCTATCTGCAAAACTGATGAAGTATGGATGAGGTTGAATATGGAATAGAAACTGGCTACTTAAGTTCAGTCAATAATAATTTTCATGATTCACGATGAAATTTTTTTTTTATAGATAAGCCAATATTTGAAACATACTTATTTTTTCTTTTCATAATTTTTTTTTTTTACAGAGTCTCATTGCTTACATACATATAGAGTGCTGGCATGATTTATTTAAAGTTAAGTTCAGTCTGATTTTTAAAAATTATTATAGGGGTAGCGGTGGTGGAAGAGGAAAGAAGAAGAATGAAGATGATTTAATTTTTAACTATATCATGTATAAGGACAGACATATTTCCTAAATTGAAAACGAAAGTAGATTCCAGAGGGGATATTCCCACAATGATGATATAAATTATTTCTTAAACTAATACATTTCAATATGTCGTTATGAAATATAATATAAAATGATGTAAATTAATTACAAAAATGTTTTCGTTAACTGCATAATTATTTATTTGGTCGTAATTTTCTTACCTTCTTGTGGGAAAGATGTTACAAATGCATACATGTTTCCAATTTGTTTGGAAAAAAACCTTGACGATCCTTTTACGTTTTTCATACACTCCTATTTTCTGTACGATTCGACAAATATACACGTCTTCAAACAATTAGATTATCAAAACACTGGTGTGCTTTTTTTGAAAAATATATACACTAAATACAAAAGTAGATGAAGTAGATGAAAACTTAAATACCCCCCCCCCCCATCTGTGTAATGTAGCGGAAAATGTAGTACGGTGTACTAACACAATGATGTAAATAACAATGCTTATGAAAATCTGGGACATTATGTACCAGAAAGTTTGATAGCTAGACATTAGAAAATGCGCAAACAGCAGAGAGAGAGAGAGAGAGAGAGAGAGAGAGAGAGAGAGAGAGAGAGAGAGAGAGAGATATTGGTTGTGTGGGTTGGGCCACGTTTTACACCGTGATTTGAACGTTTTTGAAACATTCAACAATATGTGTCGATTATCAAAGCGGGACCTAGTTGGTACATTTCATTCATCGTTAGGACAAGTATCATTTTTAGATTTTGACATCACATATAGGCACATTCTCTTCAATTGCCGTTGTAATTTAAATACTCAATTTTGATTTGAAATAAAGAATAAGCGCTTCGTCTGATCTTTCCTCTCAAATATTGACGCCGACCTTGTGATGTCGAAAAGTTTGGCGAAAAAATTCAGTTGACGCATGTGCTGTGATTCGTAGACATGTGCAGGGCGTGTTCTTCTAATTAATTCAAGGTCGGTAAATCCCGATAAAATAGATAATTACAATCTGAACTGGATGTAATATATATATATATATATATATATATATATATATATATATATATATATATATATATATATATATATATATATATATATATATATATATATATATATATATATGGAGCATACAGAGTGATTTGGTTCCGAAAACGAGCTATGGAAAAGCAAGGTTCTCCCAAACAGATACCATATAATTTAGCACATGTCTATTTTTTGTACGTCAAAAATGACGTATTTCCCGGAAAATGTATTAGGTTTCATTCCCTCCCACGACCCTGAGAAAGGAGAGCTACACAAATAGCCCATATATTGGATTGAGTGTCACTTTGCCAGCCCCTCTATTGTAAACTAATCATTCTGACGGATGTGGTGCAGTTATGGCTGAAAATACATACAATGGTCATGTCTACTGCAGTATTGACTTTGAGTTAATTGCAAATGGTTTTCATAAATTTCAAGATGTGTGTAATATACGCATAAAGGATTTGATTTACAAGCAAGAAAACAGAAGCACCACTACTGATTTTACCATTTCTAGTGTAGGCCCTACCAACGTTAGTATGTGAAAAATTTGCCAGCAGCATCACTACCGATTTTACCATTTCGAGTGTAGGCTCGACCAACGTTGGTATGTGAGAAAGTTTGCCAGCAGCTAGCAGTGTGTTATTGGATCTTACACTGGTCTTCCGTGTTCTTGCTCCACCAAATATGCTGGCCGCCATGTGCAACCTATCGTGTCCTGAAGGACACAGGGTACTACTTAGGGGGCAGGGACCAGTTTTATGCACACCAACCCCAAATTTCTACCGGCAAATTTCATGTCCGAAGGTCATTTTGACACCATGTGATGCTCACAGTGCAAACACAAGTCATTTTCCTAGATGATAATTCTGCAAAACAGTGTGTACTAAACAGGCTGATGCAATTGAAAATAGTTGTCATCCAAGCCATTTTTGAGATATTCTACTTGCCCCAAACCCATGTGTTTACTGTTATGGGAGGCTAGCTCTTCTTCCCAACCGACTATTGGTATTTCACTATCAACATACTGCAGAGTAACTATGGAAGGTGTCCATGCCTGACATCAATTTCAAGAACAGTACAAGCCCGAAATACCTAGTTCACAAATATATCCATATCTTTAAATAGTTAACAATAATACCTGAAAAAGTCACATCATAGCCTTAAGTTAAGAAATTTGCCAGGGGCCAATTGACGAAACTGGACCCTGCCACCTTATGAATTTGGCTGAAAATGCTTTATGTCAATAGTTGTGTACATATCACATATTTAGACAATATCTAGTAAAATGGTATAAAAGAAAACTTAATGTGCGCAAAACTAAAAGTGCTATTTCACTTTTAGAAAGTGACTACTTTTAGGCAAAAAGCTACTACGTTAATTACATTGTGAGTTATGACTGACTGCATTTCTTGAAAGATTTCAAATTGTTTGCAACCTACAACGCTTTCGGTCTTTGTTTACCAAAATAGCATCATGACAGAATCAAATTTACTTTAAAATGTTTCATGAATGTCAAGAAGAGATTTGGAAGTTATACATTTTAGGAGGGAATGACAGGAATGCTATGTTAGTTGTCAGTGACAGAAGTGAAAAGTTTCTATAAAGTCTTCTAGCAAACTAAAAGAAATCACACATTTAAGTAAATAATGTGCTTTAGAAGTAATTTTAGACTGATAAAATACAAGCAGTTCCTAACCATTCATTCTCATTATGGAGATGATAATAGCAGCAGTGTGTGTGCTTGGGGTGGGTGGGTGGCTTAATCACAACAAGTCTAGATAATCTGCGGAGATCAAAGTTTAATCAATTAACATTAGACCATGCTTCAATATTGATATACAGATGTGTGGGACCCTGTTAAACTTACAAAGTAACATATCAAATAAAGTCATTGATACATAGCCACTGAAATTGACCACACAGATACAATTACTCAATACAATTTAACAGAGAAATTTTTTCTCAGACACTAATTCACTTTCAACTGACTTTAATGATTTCTGGAGTTTACAAAATCTTTGTAAATAATAAGATAATGTATAGAACAAATATTTACAGGAAAATTCAGTTCAAGGTAAAAAAGTATTTCACCTGCTTGGCTTTTAATAAGCACGTACCATAAAATATCTCATGTGGGAATTTAAATCTATCCGTCAAAGTCACTCTCTTGTGCACTTAGATCAGAATGAGTATCTGGATGAGATTGAAGCTATTGTTTCTTTCAGCATGACTAACCGATTAATCCTAATATTTTACCATATAAATTGAGACCTGCAAAAAGAAAAGAAACAAGTGATATTGATGTACTTTCAACATTCAGTGAAAACATAAGAATTTCAGAGGAGAATGTGTATGCGTATTGTCAAATACATGAAACTGCCACTTAATTTTAAGCTTTTCCCCCTTTGTTAACTGAACTTAGAAATTTCAAGATATATACATAACACTGAAACATTTCCTATTATCACCCAAGTGTGAGATATGAATCTCTTATGTGAACATCAGAGTGGGGTCATGAAGGAAGAAACTATGTCGGTGTGCTAAAACTTTCATTCTTCTCACCAAAATATAGCAAGCGATATGCCATATGCATCGCTATTTCTAAGACCGTTCCACTGGTGACATTCAACATTCACAACAGTATGCTTATGTATGATTCCTTTGAAGTCTACCTGCTCCTGTGGAGTTAACTTACTTTTAAGAATGCATGTTGACATGCTATGCAATTGTTTCTGTGTGTCTGTATTGAAATGTTAATAATATTCATAAAAGTAGGGGTGCAAATCTTGACAGCTACAGAAGGAGCAAGGTAATACATTATGGTCACCATTTTGTTCCCATACTTAGTAAGTTAAGTCCGAAATATGCTATATGTCATGATGTAAACAGTTCTCACATTGAGGTACAAAACACAGTTACCTCCCTCTCCAAAGAGCATTACATATAACACTAAGTGATATATGGAGAAAGGAAGGAATATAATGTGATGTGATGTGATGTGATTTTTATTTTTAACGTAGCTTTAACAATTTTTCAGTCATATCGCTACGATGTCTGCAATGTGGCAGTTTATAGTGATGTCTAGCACTGGGGCATCATGCCGCAGACATGTAGCATGATGTCCCACCCAGTCACATTATCCTGACACCAGGCCGACCAGTCCTAACACTAACCTCTTAATGCTGAACACCAAACGAGGCAGCTGTTAGTACCATTTTTTAAGTCTCTGGTATGACTCGGCCGGGGATCGAACCCACGACCTCCCGCATCCGAGGCGGACGCTCTAACCACCGGATCGGTTCAGGAATATAATGAAGCTAATGCATAAACAATATAAAAATATACATAAAGAAACAGAAAAGTATAATATATGCGGCTGACTGCACCATAAAAAATTATCGATTTTCCTTAAGGGGGCAGGGGCCAGTGTTATGTACAAATTTAATGCCGCAATCAGTGATCTAGTATAAAAATATCATAAAATATCAAATAAAAAAGTGAGGTGAAAAAAGTCCATATTTTTAAATACCTATATTAAAACAATGTATAAGAATATTATCCACTTGACCAGAGAAGTCAATGGCAGTTCATAGCAGAAGAAGTTTATGCACCCCAAACCCAAATTTCTACCGGCAAATTTCATGTCCGAAGGTAATTTTTGACACCATGTGATGCTCACAGTGTAAACACGAGCCGTCTTCCGAGATAACATTTCTGCAAAACAGTGTGTACTAAACAGGCTGATGCAGTTTAAAATAGTTGTCATCCAAGCCGTTTTTGAGATATTCTTCTTGCCCCAAACCCATGTTTACTGTCGTGGGAGGCTAGCTCTTCTTTCTAGCCGACTACACTGGACAACAAATTTTTACAAAAGTCATGTTACTGATATAAAATTAGTCAATTCTTATCAATTTTTATGTGCTGAACACGAATATGACAGTCAAATTGCAAAATTGGCTCTAGTTTTTTTGTAATCTGCAAGAAATTAATGTTTACATAACGAAATGCATTCCAATAGTAAAAGGTCAACTGTAATAGCCTACCTATAAAAAATCAAGTCATTGACTACATCTTAGATTTCTTCGCCTGTCTCTTGTACAGCTGTTCGGGAGCATCTCTGAGGAGTGTCCAGCAGTAGTCAGCCAGCATTGTAGTGGACCATTTTCCCTGGTATCTTTGTTCCATTGTTGCGATATCTTGATGAAAACGTTCGCCGTGTTCATCACTAACAATACCACAGTTGCTAGGAAAGAAATCCAAATGGGAATGAAGGAAGTGAATCTTTAGAGACATATTGCAGCCAAGTTTCTTATACTTCATCAACATGTCTTCTACTAGTTCCTTATAGTTTTCTGCCCTAACATTTCCGAGGAAGTTTGTAGAAACTAGGCGAAAAGCATTCCATGCTTGTTTCGCGTCACCTTCCAGCAAGTTGTTGAACCGGTCATCTTTGAAAAGCTCTCGAATCTGAGGACCCACAAAAACTCCCTCTTTAATCTTTGCTTCGCTGAGTCGAGGGAATTTTTCATGCAGGTATCGGAATGCTGGCAAAGTCCGGTCAATGGCTTTCACGAAGTTCTTCATCAAACCTAGTTTGATGTGAAGGGGTGGTAGCAAGATTTTCTGAGCCTCAACCAGAGCTGGGTGTTGGATATTCTTCTCTCCAATGGCTACATTCTGCCTGTGAGTCCATTCCTTCCTCATGTAGTGCATTTCCCTTGCTTGGCTATCCCACTCGCATAAGAAACACATGTATTTTGTATATCCTTGCTGCAGTCCCATTAAAAGGGCAACTACCTTCAAATCAAAACAGAGGTGCCAGCTGTACTTGTTATACTCAATGGAATTCAGTAGCTGCCTTAAGTTATCGTATGTCTCTTTCATGTGGACAGCATACGCTACTGGAATAGATGGAAGAATGTTTCCATTGTGCAAAAGCACAGCCTTGAGACTCAGTTTCGAAGAGTCCACAAATAGTCTCCATTCTTGTGGGTCATGAGTGATTTTTAAAGCATTCATGAGGCCCTCAATATCGGAACAGAATATCAGATTACTTTCCTTTCTGAAGAAAGGCTCCAATTGCTGGTGGCGCTTTCGATATGCAGTAATTGTGACATCTTCTTCTAGAAGATTCCATTGTTGGAGTCTTGATCCTAGCAATTCTGCCTTGTTCTTTGATAAGTCCAAATCACGAATCAGGTCATTTAGTTCTTCCTGTGTTATTCTGTGTGGGGTTGATGATGCACCACAGTGAAAATCTGGATTACTGCATGCTGATGGACCAGGAGAAGAACAGGTCGACTCACCTTTGTCTTCGTCAGATGAATCAAGAGAATATTCTGCTGGAGGTTCTGGAATAGGAAGTCCCTCACCATGTGGAACTGGTCTCAATGCAGACGGAATGTTTGGGTAGACTATTCTCGACTTCTTTCGCTTCGTTATTCCGCCGGAAAGAGGAGGAACCAAGCAGAAGTAACAGTCATTTAGGTGGTTGCTTGGCTCTCTCCACACCATTGGGACTGCAAACGGCATTGATGACCTTTTGCAATTCAACCACTGTGAAAGCTGTGTTGTACATGTAGCACAGCATATATGCGGAGCCCAAGGCTTGTCTTGGTCACCAACCTTGCATCCGAAGTAAAGATGATATGCCTTCTTCACTTGAGAATTGATACTTTTCTTCTGGTTGGCAAATGTCACTTCCCCACAAATATAGCAAAAATTGTCCGCGGTATTAACACACTTTCGAGGCATTACTGTTCTTTATTGTACGTAAATGGATAAAATAATACGTTTTATGTAACAGTAGCTTGAACTGTCTCGCACAACGTCTAAAATATTTTAAATGCTGAACCTATCTGATTGGGCTTTATATAGTACACTGCTTACGTCAGCTTCAGCAGCCGCCTGGCATTAGTATAATAGGCCTACACATGTATAGTACACTGCTGACGTCAACTTACTTCAGCAGCCGCATGGCATTAGTATTGCATTGCGTCAGAAAATGATGCAATCAACTGTGGATGATGTGAGCATGATGGTATTATGCAATGTTACATCATTATTCCGGATGTTGCTGCAGTCCTACTGGAGAAATTTACACAGTGAAACATAGAAAATGAGGTATATGAATATCTTCAAAACGAGAGCCAATACAAATTTTTCACGGTTATATTCGTGTTCGGCACACCAAAATACTACAGATTAGGGCCTTTTCAAGTCAGTAATGATTTCACTGTTGACCAGTGCTATTGGTATTTCACTATCAACATACTGCAGAGTAACTAGGGACGGTGTCCATGCCTGACATAAATTTAAAGAACAACACCTAGTTCACAAATATATCCATATCTTTAAATAGTAAACGATAATACCTGAAAAAAAATCACACCATAGCTTTAAGTTAATAAATTTGCCAGGGGCCAATTTACGAAACTGGACCCTGCCACCTTATATGGAAAAATGAGAACAAGCCTGGAAATGGGTCAACATACAACATAGTATATATGGTTTTGGCTGTTCAGGATATGTTAATAATGTAAGTTATGTTTCAGGAAAAAGAAACTTTTGAGAGCTTATCCTAGTTGTAAGTGAAACATTTACAGACATTGTTTTATTGATGGAATTTCAGTCCTTTGACAGTCTTGAGTTTGGAACACGCATTACTAAAATTATCACTTGACTCTTTGGTACGGAATCAAAAGAACATGTTTCAAACACATGCAGGTCCAGAAAATGCCGCGGCTCATATCCTTTTCTCTACACAGAAGCTAACATCCAGGTTTCAACTATACTGATAAATACAGGTTTGATCACGGGCATTCATAAATTTTAAGTTACTGAAATATTAATATCATGGTGTTTGCATAGGTTTGCTCTGGGAACTGAATTAGTATCGTGAGTCCTGAAAAATGGCGTTAAATCTCAGAAAACCAAAACATAACATCTGGATATGTCCCAAACCCTAGTGACTGAATTTGATTAATGACTGTCTCGACTTGTTTTAGAAAGAAAAAGTCAAGATGGAGGGACGTATTGTGACAGGTTTACAATGTTATATCGGAGGTGAGTGTAATTGATGTGACATCAAGTTTGTTTTAAAAGGGATAAAACCACTTTCCACGACCTTCGCTGTGCTTTGGACGCACGCGTGTAGGAACTAACAGTCAAGAATTTAAAAATGACTGTAATGAATTAGGAAATGACAGCCAGGAATTAGTAACTGACACATTTATAAACTTTTGTGGAGATCATTTATGTCATTCAGAGGTATTTTATAACAACAACGCCAAAGGTTTCATCTAAATAGTTTTCCAATACAAAACTAAACAACAAAAACAACACAAAAAACCAAAAACAAGCCTGGAACAGTTCAGATTAAAAGTGGATTCACAGAGAAACAAAATATTGGTGTACTAAGAATAAGTAAATAAAACAGCACACGGTAGCCTCAACCACAGACGACCTTAACCACAAACTGTCAAGCAGTTTTCTCATGGCATCATTGTTACGCGATAGAAATAATTAAAACGTACATGACACACTTACGATATGCACGACAATTCAGTTGATGACCAATATCAGATGTTAACATTAATTTTTTTTACAATACCTTATTGGGGTCAATATTTTATTAACGTACTGCTGGAAGCCGAGTAGATTTGCCGAATTAAAGATTTATGCAAAGAAATGAAAATTGTTAACTAATTCCGTTAGTGCGGTACAAACTGTTCTAGCTGGAATATGTGAACCATACATGACCAGTCGAGTTTAGTTCTGCACATGGCCGTACCAGCTAGGCTATGTGAGCCACTCAAGTCGAGTTTAGTGCTGCACATGACCGTACCAGCTACGTTATGATAAACAATATATATTATTATACCTTGAATAAGCCACAGTGTCAATCACTGGTGCACAGAACGTGACGTGTCAGGGAATAAACTATATTCTCTCTCTCATGCAATCGTCAATCATGTTTGTTGTTAATGGCGGTTTAGCGCCATTTCTCAGCACACGACAGGCTATACATGGCGGTCAGTATTGGAAGAATCCGGACCCAGCCCCCTCCTGTAAGAACCACCGGCGAACGGAAAAGCTACTGGCAAGCTTTTCCACATACCCACATTGGCCCAGCCCGAGACTGAAACAAACAAGGGTATCGGTGAGATGGCAGTGATCGGCAAAGGCGAGCGTTTAAACCACTCGCTCACAGGCTCACTAGTTGGGTTTCATGTCTTGTTGGTTCGCTATAATGAAAACGTATTGCTTTAGCATGAGGAAGATATGCAAGTTTGTTCACCTGGGAAAAGTTGTGTTCTGCGAATATTCGTATCTCCAGACAAAGAAAGAAAGTCACTGAATATACTGTGTCGCATGGAAGTCACGCAACATTGCTGTTAGGGATTGAAAACAAGACTCTCAGCATCATCTTTCCGTTCTGTCTTCATCCGCCTTTACCGAAAATAATGTGCAACACTGAAAAACAAAAGAAAAATGAAAAACAACACGAACGGAAAGTAAAATAAATACAAAAGTTCAGAAAAGTTTACGATATGGAAAAAATAAAGTTGAGGAGATTATTCAAAATAAGATGACAATGGTATTTTCAGATTATGTTGTTATTCAGGAAAAGAAAATCACCAGTTTCATTTTGAACTGTCATCATTTATTGATTATGTATTGGTGAATTATGTACTCCTTATTCAAGTATATACATGGAGTTATGTTTTATCAATTATCGCTGCCATTGTTAATCTTTCCAATCGTTTTATTATATTGTATGAAAGCCACATTTTTCGTGCACCATTCAAATTCTGGGATATTCCCCCCGCAAAAAAAAAAACCCCACCTCTTCAAGTCAGCGCTTAACAGATAGATGAGTTCATCGGCAGTAGGAGAGCAGAATACCCTGTTATTTCCTGATCACGTGATCAACTTAGTATTTTTTAAAAAAAACTTATTATTTGGTGTATACCCAGTGGGTTGGTCAAGTCAAACTCCTAGCAATGATTGGCTAACTCCACACTGTCATGTACTAGCATATGATCGGCTAACTCCACACTTCTGTGTGCTAGAATACGATTGGCTAACTCAACGCTGCCCTGCGCTAACACCTGAGTTGAGGAATTCAGGTGTTTCTTTCTTTCCAACATAGGTCTAGCATTGCTTAATTATAGAGTCTGTATGACTTGTAATTCTCTCTCTCTCTCTCTCTCTCTCAGACACACACACACACACACACACACACACACACACACACACACACACACACACACACATTTGCATTCTACTTTTCCCCAGCATACGTTTGCGAATGTAACCGAAAACGTACTAAAGTAACTCAGTTCGTGCATTAACTGTTTAACAATATAACAATAACAACGATAATTTACAAATATTGTAAAAAATATTTTGAAATGAAAGCTATGTACACGTGTACAAAGCATTACAACATTTCTTCTTAAAGCAATGTTTGCAAAGTGTGAATTGTGTCTTTAATTTTTATTTAAAAAAGAATCAGTTATATGTTGCAGGTTAAAATGAGTTACTATGCCTATTAAAGGGGATTTAAAAATGAATGCATTTCCTGGGTAGCCCAGATAGCTAAGTAATAAATAATACAGTTATGCAGACTGGTCTAAAGACTATTTGTATGTAATTTGTATTAATTTTATCAAAACTGCGAAGGAATGGGGCATGGCTACGGATTTTGCATCATTTGTTGAAATACGGAGGCAATAAACTGGCTTGAAATGGTAAAAAGATTAAAACTTACTCGAAGCTTTAGATTTTTCCAACGTATTAATTGTTTTTGCAGGCTGCATTGAAGTTTTCGCTGAATTTTTGAGAGGGGACCGCACGGTGACGAAGGTTATCTAGTGTCATTCGTATTTGTATTCGATGATTGCCTATAATTTACTGCTAAGTTGTTACTGAAGTTACTGTTGGCCTTTTGAACGTATTTACTGTTTTTGACACCTTCCAAATGTTGACCAATAACTGTATTTGAAACAAAATTTTGTTGTTCATCTGCATGTAAGTTGTTTGCTAAACGGGTCATGCTGAAGGGCATTGTCAAAAGTAAGCATGAAGGACATTAATTAGCACGATCGTTTGAGAAAATGCCAATGATTGATTGCGAAGCTGTTAGCGTATTTACTTTGGGACAGCTTTTATTGGGGTATAAAAATACTTTTTGATACCGTTATATAAAACTTACCATTAGCTATATCTGAAAGAACTATTCGAAAAGAAAGAATTGCGACTGTAAAGGAAGGTAAAGAAAAAATGAAATCGATTAGCAGATTAGATGATTAATAAATTACTAGTACACAAAAGTATGGGAAATAAACGTTATTTTAGTCCACACCTAGCGGGTTGATTTTTGAGGAACTGCACTGAACTTTGTTTTTAACCATGTCTACTTTCCATTGTCTCAACGAGATTAACAGGTCCTAGTAATGGATGCCGAACACGAATGGCTGCAGTGGAATATGCCCAATTACACCCAACCCCCCAATACAGGAAATAAATGAAACTGAACAAAGATTCAAAGGAACTTACATTAAAATGAATAGAAAAGGAACATGCCACCGAAAATAAACGTAAAGGATACTAAAATATAGTAAAAGGGACATTGCAACTTATAACTGAATAATAGGAGTGACAGAGTAACGTTCCAGTACATGGACAAAACTTATTGTTTTTAAAAAAAAACAAAGAAATATCAAATTGAGCAAATTATTATGGTAATTCCGTTGACTATGAACTTTGATTTTTACATACGAAGCGGTCTGTTTTTAAGGAATGTATCCCCCACCGGTATCGAACTTAAAATTCTCATTCAATAGGCCTATATTTATCATGTTTGGACTACAGCCAAATTATCAAGATGGTTATTCTATGTGTCTTTAAAACGTAAACTTACTTCGCTGATCCAGTAACAGTTTTGCACATTTTGTCACTGAAACACGTCCAATAATACGTCATGCAAAATAAATTTATATTATTATCCTAATCTCTAGAAATACATTACTCATGATAAGATTGCACTAGGCAACATTCTCGTTAAAAAGACAAAACCACGCAATGTTTTGTTAGCTTACAAATTACGTGCCGTTTGCGTTTGTTGACTGTTTTTAATGAGTGAGATTCTGCTAGGTGAGTTTGGTTTTGGTGTGTTAATGTACAGTACAAGTCATTCATTTAGTGTCGATACATTTGGAGTAAAGAGTCTTGCTCCGAGCGTTCCACGCTGACCACCGAGCTACCGCGAATCCATGACTCCCTGTTAGAAAAATATAAATTAATTCGAAAAATGCTACAGAGCACAAAATACCCCTATTCTTATGGCTTATCTTGACACAATTTTGACCTGTGTAATTAATGGGTTTAAAAAGTGGAGTTCAGTCTGTACCGCTGACTAAAACGAATTTCTATGCTGAAAATAAACAGTAATAGAAAGGAGAGGCAACAACGAATGAGTTCATAGATACCCAGAACAGATTAACATTAATCATACACATCGTCGAAGCCACTAGCGAAAATTCGCTACGCTCTATCCACATGGATACAGAGCCCAACTGACTTCCGTCCGTGGCTAAGGAAGACGTGAGAACGAATCAAAGGTCAGTTATGAGTAATCTGTATTTATTTGTCCAAAACAACGAAGTGACTGGGTGTGGCTACCATTTGCTGAAATAAACAGTGGAATACCTTTTTGGTTATGATTAAAAGTTAATAATTTTCACCCTAATTTTCAACGTGAACCATTCGCTGACTTGAGGAAAGGGACACAATGATGAAGTACCAGCGTTATTTGGTTATCTGCTGTCATACTGAGTACTTTGTTCATAACTTTGTGCTTTGAAAAGGTCGATCCATGATGGGGACTCTCCCCCGTTCTCTCTCTTGAACTATCGATCAATCGATTATCACTACACAAAATAAAGGATCATTAAAAATATCCTTCTTTCATCGGGTCAGTTTTCATTTACTCTCTAAAGCAGAGAGCTGAAATCTCAGGCTGAAGTATTATGCGAACAGTATATATTACTTTGATGGAAGGTTGTAGTCCTTGTTCCCTTCGTTTCCCGATGGCCCGATGAAAGAAGGATATGTTTAATGATCCTTTCTTCTGTGAAGTGATAATCGATTAATCGATTGATCGATAGTTCAAGAGAGAAAGGGGAGAGATTCCATCATGGATCGACCTTTTTAAAGCACAAAGTTATGAGCAACGTACTATATACTGTACACACACACACACACACACACACATCTGCAAACTCGCGTATGCACTCATACCACTAAATGAATACACAATTGTAAGGACCAATTGGTATTTCAAGGTAGGCAACTCCTATAAATAACTTGCCAGGTAGTTGTTGTTGTCGTAGTGTTGAAAGCCATTTTTTAGCACAAGATAGTCTATACATGGCGGCCAGTATAACCGGTGGAGGAAGAACCCTGAAAAACTTTGGGAAGAATCACCGACCCACGAGAAGCTGCTGCCAAGCTTTCTCACACAGCCACGTTAGCCGAGCCCGACACTCCAATGCACCTAGACAGAGGTGAGATGGCATATGGCGTTGATCCGGAACGGTGAAGCGCTTTAGAGAGAGAGAGAGAGAGAGAGAGAGAGATTCCTACAGTAGTAGCAGCATCAATCTGATTAAAATCGAGATCTCCGACCAAAATTCATGTTATGTTGACCCATGAATTTACAAATCAGATTACAGTTTTGTCATTTAGAAAAGTGAAAAACGTAATTCAAATAATACCATTTTCAAAAAATAAAAACAATTAAAAAAATATCCCTATCACGAAAAGAAAGCTTTATTTAAATTATTGCTAAAATAGTTAGATCGGGACTTCCTGCGGCCACATAACTGTATTCAAATGGTGGAAAATAAGGGAACAAGTACTGAACCTTTCCATCAACATATTTATAAAAAAAGAACTGCTAGGTAATCATGTAGCAAATACAGATTCCACTCTACGAAACGCACTTCCTGAGATGGTATTTTTTTAAAAGGGTTACAAGTGCATATGATATAACACATCCGTATATATTACCCTTTGTACATACGGTTGTGAGGGTCAAAAAAGGTTGTCGTTGCTCTTGTTCCTGCTGGTCATGGAACTCGATTGTTCAGTAAGGTCTGGCACACA
Source organism: Sinohyriopsis cumingii (assembly GCA_028554795.2). NCBI lineage: Eukaryota > Metazoa > Mollusca > Bivalvia > Unionida > Unionidae > Sinohyriopsis > Sinohyriopsis cumingii. The sequence goes on from CM068838.1 coordinate 127,104,779, forward strand.
CACACACACAAAAAACATCATAACTATCTGAGGTCGAACTTAGTACCTCTTGCTTCAGGGCTGGGGTATCAGATTCAATCTTCTAATTATATAAATTATCAATGCATCCCTGCACACAACTTACAGAGAAATATTTAAATGTTTGTATACTATTAACGTGGCCATATATACAACACAGAGAAAGTCTCTCTCCCTCCCTCTGTCTGTGTGTTTGTGTGTGTGTGTGTGTAATGTGTGTGTAATAAAGCTGATTATAATGATAGTTTAGAAAGTTATCACGTAATTCATTTAAAATCACGCCACGAAGTGAAAAGAAATAATGCTGCAGGAGTTGATGCTTTAATAATATGGGTCAACTTAAGTTCTCTAGCCTTTCAAAGAAAGGAGCATACAATATTTTGTGTTTTCAAAATCGCATTGGTATGTTATGCAAATTCTTCTAGGATTAACATTAACTCGCCCATTCCATTTTGCAGTCTCTAACGATCCTTAAATTAGTGAATCTGGGAAGTCAGCTATTTCTGCTCCTTTATCCTCATGCATGGAATATTTGTCGTATTTCGAGCTTTTTGAGTCTTGAGTGTATACCGGCAACACTATTAAGAAAAGCTGGTTAGAAAATCAGTTCAACGGCGGCGCTCTGGTTTTCTCGTTGTGTGGTATCAAATGGAGTAATTAGTTTGCCATCACTGTAATATTACACATAATCGTCATTCTCTTCTCCAGCACATCACGCTAAATGTACTAGAAAATGTAATGCTGGAACCAGAATGGGCCAGAAAATGATGTTTTCATCAGGTATATAGGAAACATCGGTTGCGTATCTGGTTAGGCAATTATTATATTGTGGTGTGAAGGAAATGAGCGTTGAATGTTAAGATAACCCGACAAATTCATATTTGTTTGGATACATAACGTTTCATGCGAGGTGTGCAATGATTAAAGAAAACTGGGTATTATTTGGTATTCGATACCTTTGTGAGAACAGAAAGTATATTGAAAGAGAAAACTAACAATATTTACACATTTATCTTTCAGCGTATGCAAAGCAAATAGTGTTAAGGATAGCAGAAACGTTATTAAAATTTCGAGCTTGATGGTTGAAGCTGACAATGTCGTCAAAAAGAGTCAAACCTTGAGATAATAATCACAAGTAAAATGCCTTAATTCCACATAGAGGATTTTGAAAATTGTATATTTACTTTTTTGAGAGAAAAAAGATGTGGCAATTAAAAAAGTACGCAAAGAAGAATCGTAAATGTTCAACAAACCCAGAGAACGTGACGTTTCTTGCATTTAATTATTTTTTATGTAGTCTGTGTGTGAAGAAATGTTCCGGGAATTTAAAATGTTTGCAAAATTTAATGATCAAGTTTCATGTTGATCCTGTAATTTTCTAGAACGGCACTAGTATGTGAAACTTTCACCTATTTCCCATCTATAGCAGATCGTAATAATGTCATGCAAGCTCTCTTCCAAAACAATCTGGATGAAAGAGTTTATAAAACTTATGTTTTCAAGAATATATATATATATATATATATATATATATATATATATATATATATATATATATATATATATATATATATATATATATATATATATATATATACAAGTAATAATATCATACAGGTTTGAAAATGTTTAATTCGCACTCTTCGTAGATTCGAACCCAGGACCGCGGGTAAACGGCACCTATCTCCTTGCCTACACGCACGAATCCACATTTCTTCACGGCTAAGCACACATCACCAAACCAAAATGATGCCACAAAGTCGGTGGAATATGCACTTGTGCGTAGCAGACACTCGCATGGCGACATAGTAGGAATCACCAATGACTGTGCAGATAGATGACAAGGACGTGTGTGTGTGTGTGCATGTGTGTGTCCGTGCGTGTGTGTGTGATTTGGATTTTGAACGTAGCTTTAACAATTCTTCAGTTATATCACCATGATGTCTGCAGTGTGACAGTTTATAATGACGTCTAGCACTGGAACATCATGCCGCAGACATGTAGCATGTTGTCCCACCCATTCACATTATCCTGATATCAGACCGACCAGTCCTAACACTAACCTCCTGATGCTATGTGCCAAGCGAGGCAGCTGCTTGTATCATTTTTATACGTCTTTGGTATGACTCGGCCGGTGTTCCCACGACCTCCCGCCTCCGAGTCGGACGCTCTTACCACTAGGCCACTAGTGCGGTCCAGTATATGACAATTAATTACTCAAATAATTTTATACTGAAGTATATGGTTTCAATAATACTGTAAACTTAAATTTTTCATTATTTGATATGATTTTTTAAACATTTTTAAAAAGAAGAATCCCCTTTATGTTCATTTCGGCGTTTACATTTCGTCTTACAATTAATACATCGATAAAAAAACAGATACTTTAAACTTAATCAATAAGAGCTAAAATTCTGTTACTGGAGACTCCATTAGAAACTCATTGGTAAACGTCTTATAAAGTTTCTTTTCTTTTAATTACAAAATTAGCAATCTTGAACAAGCTTGAACAAGTTTTCACTGAGCATCTGGCTTCCTCTTGTTTAAATGAGTTAGTTTTGAAAGCTTAAACCGCTCCGGTGGCCTGTTGGCTAGAGCGTCCGCCTCGGATGCGGTAGGTCGAGGGTTCGAACCCCGCGGGTAGGTCAGGATAATGTGACTGGGTGGGACGTCATGCTACATGTCTGCGGCATGATGCCCAAGTGGCTATACATCACTCTTAACTGCCACATTGCAGACATCGTTGTGATATGACTGAAAAATTGTTAAAGCTACGTTAAAAATCCAAATCACACACACACACACACACACACACACACACACACACGAAGTGACACTAAACCTAAAAGTAAAACTTCCATAAAAAGTGCAAGAAAAAGTTATGAACTTGGCAAAATGCTGAAGCAACAATTTAGAAGAAAACGAAAAAGCAGAAAAATTAAAAAGTCTTATATCAATCAGTAATTAAAAAAATTAGTTAAATTTATGATTTTCATTAATCTAAATATTGGTTTGGTATATGAAGTCAGTATGTAATTATAAATCTTTTGAGATATGGATTTTGATTGGCTGGCCATGTGATATACATCTCTTCATGACATACGGAGTTGACGTCATTGAAGTTTAGGACAAATCATAACGTTAAATTCTTAGCTTAATTGAGGTGAAAGGACATTTTGTAAAACCCTAATGTAAATAAATTGCAATTTTGTTATCTAGATCATATAATAAAATTAAATAGACTTCCGTTTCGATGAATAGGAAGTTGTTATGAATCAGAAAAGAAAATATAATATTGACCTCAGCTTCGCGTCGGTCATTATGAGGTTCACGTACATTTATCAGGTTAGCCTCAATGAGGTACAGTAATGAGATTTCCTGGTTCATAAAACTTCGTGTCCACTTCATCAATCCCATATTTATCACATAATTCCTTTGAGAGATGGTTTGTTGAATTGGATGTCACAAAATGTCGACAAATTCTAGGGGAACGTAACTTTGTCGAGGCAATCAAAATTCCCACAATTCTTACATTTAAGGTTGGGTGAAGTGTGGGGTGTAAGTTCAGTTTGGTGCTATCGAGAAAAGTCAACAGTGGCTTGTTGAATAGAAAACTATATTAGGAGTAAAATGAAAAATATATTTTGACTGAATGCATTCTTGGACAGGAATGGTAGTGTGTAATCGAGGGTGAATTATACAAGGGAGAGCTTGGAATCATTTCCCTTGCCTCTTATATATTGTGATAGAAAGGATCCGGTGTCAGGACGGACCCTATGAATAATCGGAGAAACATGGTTACTCTGTATAACTTTTTTTTTATTTAAAAAAAATCAACATTTACTTTGCGTCAACCACATGCGAAATTATGCAGATCACAGGACACATAAATATATCAACAATCACTGCGTACGTCTCTACAATACGGGTAGAAGAGCAGAAGTAAAATTATTCAAGCCAGATACACACTGTCGTTCCAGATCTACCTGACACAAGGAAAATTTCACCATCACAACATCAAATAAGGGCCAAGATGCCCTCAGGGACCGCCTTAGAGTGGTCTTCACTGGCGCATCAGTTCATAATTGTACCTTCTTATCAGTTAGATTCTCTGTTGTTAATTAAGGTAATCCAAATAAGGCAGCCTTGACTATTTGTACTGAAAGCAACATGAAAGATGCGGTTGTGGGTTTGGTTAAATCGATTTAGTTAAACTTTCAAACTGTTTCAATTGTGCCGCAGTGTGGATACTATAATAATGAATTTTCTATTGTTAATATAATAACGAAATTTATATTGTTAATATAAAAACAAAATTTCTACTGTCAAAGGCCGTTTCGATATGTTGATTCCGGCTTTTTTTAACACTCAAGGATGTGCTTGTCTTCTCATGACGAAGAAATATATGACTTTCGCCTACAAAATTTTTGTGAAATGTGAATTAAAGAGGCTATTCAAATTCTAGTATTTTGAACTAATAATCACCAATTATCAATGTAACGAAGTAGTTGATTTCAAAATTAAAGGTAGGGGACATTTTTGGTGAGGTTTTGGTGTGTACTTGTTGAGATTGAGGAAGGTAGCGGGACTTTAGAATTTGCAGTAATTGTAGTATGTGGGAACTAACTCTTTCCGCAGCAGTCAATAGTATGGTTGAGTCTCTTCCCCCTAGCAAGAACATAGTGATCTGTTCGCATTATCAATAATATGAGAGAGAGAGAGAGAGAGAGAGAGAGAGGCATGCGCTATGTGCACTCTCTGTACATCTTCTTTGAAAAAGTCTCGACACATCTGAGATTTCTAAAAGAATCTAACTTGAGTTTGGTTTTATTTATAGCAAAGAGGAAGGGGCGGGAATGAGGTAGAGCTGGATGGAAATCGTTTGTGGTATAAATGTATTATCGCTCCCATGTACTCAGTAAGTAATCTAGTCTATTTAATTGATTATTTCGCAATTCACGATATTTCCATTACTATAGGGAAATATACTTAAACTACTTTGTGAGAACTTAGAACCCAACTCAGTTTGTTTTCACTAACCGCAAATATAATAATATAAAATATAAATTAATAGGACTGGTGAAACAAAGCCTTGTTTTGTGACTCTTATGTGACGGATTTTAAGTAACGCTAAGGTCTCACTGAATAGTTTCGTATTTTGACACCCCTAATTTTTAAGATAGAAGGCATAAACCTAATTATCACAAGCCTAGCATTTATAAATTCATACAGAAGCTCAGTCTGTAATGTGGTTGACATTTACTTTGAGTTAGGCTTGGAAATGGGTTGGCTTGTTGGTGACTTCCTGTCACAGTTAGACAAACATTGGAGATCAAATGCGTAACTTGTCTGCAAATGAGCAGCAGACTTGGCTTACGTATTTACATGTGTCTGCTACAGAGGTAAATATCTAAAAATCTAGATGGTTGAGGGGTGATGAAAAGTATGCTAATTTGTTATAGTACTAGCGAACTTGATTCATGCATAAGGCACATACGGATTCTTTTAGCTGCCTTGTCACAGGAAAATATTCAAAATAGCTCTTTCCTGTCAAAAATGAATGTAAAAAAGAGGGGTTGATGGCAGTGTTGGTTCAGTATAAAAACCACCAGTTGCATTATGAATTAACCTGATTGCCCCGCAGTCAAAATCTTACACGCATACTTTCTACAAAAATCATTAGTTTGTTTTTATTTGTATCTTCAGTGTAAAATTATTCTCATTTTTCTGCAATAGGTCATTGTCGGATGAAAATTCACCAGATAAACTGGCCAGTGAGACCTAAAGTGATATATAAGAAATTGTACCTCTTTCAACTGGAGTATTCAAGGGACTGAATGCAGTACAACGCCTGATAAGATGTATTACTTTTTAAAATTTATTTTTTAACCATATTTAGCACAGCTTCTACCAGTGCCATCACTAGTTATTGTCATCAACCCTCCTCCTCCTCGTTAGCATCCATTGTACTTTTTTCATTTTTATTTACAGATTGATGCATTTCGTCAAACAGACGACGTAGCAATTTGTTAATAATATCAAAAGTGTGCGTCTTTGGTCAGTGTTTGAAATTCAGCAAATTGGATTTACACAGCAAAAATGAAATACCGTTCATGGGTACAGCTCTCATGACAAAATGTCGCAGGAAGCAGGTTTTGGGGAGAAGAAATTTAATATAGATCACTAAATGCACTCTCCATCATAAATGGAATTCCCGTTATTTTCATGTGTAGAACATTGGTAGACCGATTTTGCTTCGTCACCAATAAGCAGATTGATTTTAAAAGCATTAGAGTTGTTGTTGTTGTTGTTGTTGTAGGGTTTAACGCCATTTTTCAGCACACGATAGGCTATACATGGCCGCCAGTATTAATGGTGGAGGAAGAACCCGGGAAAACCCTAGAAAGAATCACCGACCCACGAGAAGCTACTGGCAAGCTTTCTCACATACCCACATTGGCTGAATCCGAGACTCGAACCCACGCAGACAGAGGTGAGATGGCAGTGATCCGTAACGCATTAGAGCAGCATACGCTTAATTACAGATACGACAACACTAAGATACAAATTCAAAAATGTTCAGCGATTTAGCGCAGTATTATATATATATATATATATATATATATATATATATATATATATATATATATATATACACACACACACACAACATAAGAGACAGATTAAGATATGCGGCCCAGCAGGAAAGAAAAATAAAAGAAACAAGATCCTAATGTGATCGCGCTATTTGCTTTGTACCCAGATATGTGATCTCAGAGGAATGTGTAATAACTCCGGACCGAATTAGATTTTTATTTATACTGTACAACTTATTCTCGTATTCTTTTTCTTTGCACAGGTTGGTCCTCGCACAATACATTTACTATAACAAAATGATCACATTGAAAAATTCAAATTTAGGGCTGTCTTTTGTATGCCATGGAACAATGTGACTACATATATGCTCACAAACATTTAAAAAAAAAAACCACATGATCTGATTGGTTAAAACAAATGAGCATAACTGGCTATTTATAGCATACGTTATATGCAGCATCAGCATGATCTGCAGCTCAGATAATGCATTCTGTTTAAATCGCTGATGTATTTATAAATAACTGCTGAAATGCTTAGAGATCTGACGAAAAAGCTACCTGTCCGATGTCGGGTCTCGGATTACTGTAAAGAGAATCCTCATGCAGGTTTTGGGTCTGGTCTAACTTTTACGGTGGACTTGACCTTAGTAGACAATAGGTGTTGACAAGGTCTCAAGCCCGCGCCTGAAGTCGTTCGCGTGACCAGTGGATGCGAAACTAGTTTATGCGATATAAGAGCATAGACGATGATTTTCTCCCTATATACAGTCTCTGTAGAGACGAGGTATATTGAAACCCTCTTATCCACACATCCTTCCGCACAGCGCAGTTCTTGTTTGTGCAACTAGTTCAAAAGGTTTTGAGGTATTTCCGTGACATTTAATACCAATTACGGTCATCACCTGAAGATACACGTATCAACAAAATCGACTTGCTTCCATACGTTTTTTTAGAGTGATTGTCTTGTTTTTCTAGTAGCATGGCACAATCTTGTTAGCAAAGCTAGTTCTGCAGTTTTTGACGGCTTGCCATAATGGTTGGAAAACCTTATGGTGATCACCTGAGATTAGTGCATCCATGAATGAGTTTATTTTTCCAGTTTTAGTTTGGTCTTTTGTTTTTTGTAGCCTTATGTAGTGTAGGACACAGTCTGGTTAGTAAATCCAGTGGAAAGTCTTTGATGGTTACGATGAAAGTTGGTAAATAATAGTCATCATCTGAATATGTGCATATCAGTTTACGACTTTGCTGCCGCAGTTAAATTTTTTTTTATAGAGTTATTGCCTTTAATGTCTTATGATATCACGGTACCAATTGTTTTTTTTTTCCATAGACCTCAATGCTAATGTTTTGTGAAATAAATATACTTTCTATCCTACCTCAGCATACATGTCACACACTGTCATAGCTAACAATGTTAGATTGTCAATTTGACAAGGACAAAACCAGGTACTCCAGTGTATTTAAGGGAGATAACTCTGCTGGAACTAGACAAGAGATATCTAGCACAACATACATATTTTCAGCCATGTGAACCACATTTTAAAAATATCATAAAAAAATACACAGTATGATTTAGATATGAATTAACATAATCTCACAAGTTGCCAAGAGGCTCAACTATTTTTAAAGCCTAACATAAACTATAACTCTCACATAATTCACCAATAACAGATAGTGTTGTGTATTTCTGAATACAATGTTCCTTACACCTTATACAATAATGATAGAACTGACTTTTTGTGTGAGCGCGGACAATACAATAATTAACAGGCGGGCCAAATTTTGCCGCGGGATTGATGTTGGACAGCTCGGGTCTACTGCATTATGACATTTTTGTCAGAACAGCTAGCCCTGCAGTTTGCGACTGATTGTCATGAAAGCTGTAAATAGCATAACTATTATATACTTCACCTGAAGAGGCCCGTATCAACAATTTACTTTATTATCGCTGTGGTTTTTTTTTCCCCCATAAAGTTTATGCTCTTTTTGTCTCACAGTCGAATATTGTGTACAACGATATAATTTTGTGAATAAAACTTGTCTTACAAATTGTTTCGGGATGGTGTAAAATTTGGAACGTATTATAGGCATAATTTAAAGCTGCACATCTTGTCAAATCTTTTTTTTTTTTTTTTTTTTTTTTTTAAAGTGTTATTGATTCTTTTGACTATCTAATAGATGGCATGTATGAGAGAAGTTTACGACTGCATCAACATTTGCAGTTTGTAGTGGATTGTCCTGAAACTAAGAATATATAATGATTAGCATCACTAGATGTATACGTACTCATGTAATCATTGTATTCGCACCACTGTGCTACAAGAGTTATGCTCAAATCTGCTATAAAAACACCGCCATAACGATGTATGAGAAGGTGGTGGGAGAGGCGGGCAATATTTATGTACTAGACATCTAGTTTCTATTTCAGAGTTGCACTACTTTTCGGGGTTATTTTCTCCATTTGCTTTGCGTCATAACAAAACACTTTGAAGCTCATTCAGGAAGAATCAAACGTAAGGTTCAATGCAACATTGATTACTACATGGGTGATTCTCAGAGTGGTGGGGTTATAAAAGTGCAAATAATTGTATCATACTCCAGACATATACGTTCATGCTTTTGGACACTCCTGTACCTTTGATCATTTCTTAGCTTTAGCAAGTGTAATGTTAAATCTGAAATTCTTTGGAAGGGCATGCATGTACAAGTATAAAATGATAAGTTAACATATGAAAGTCAAATTGAATTCGCAACTTGTTACTTCACACAAAAATACTATTACTTCAGTATCACTGCTTTATGCATTATCTGCCCCTGGTCGTGTCTGTTTATCATTCAATATACCGTATTCAGTTTTTTTAAATAACCTATGGCATATGATGAGCCATGTATTTATTATACGATACCATTTATTAGACGAAATAAGTTATGCTACTTATTGCATGCAAAAACACAATTATTTTCGTTTACACTTATTGGTCCAACAGTGTGGAAAGAAATGCAAACTAACATACAAAACTAAAAGCATAAAGGACATTTAGAATGCACGTGAAAGGCAACGTGATACAATCTATCAAAACCATTTCAGATTTACCCATTAACATATAACTAAGCAGATGAAAGCAGTAAATAGTGTAACCACGTGCTGAATGGTAATGTTGAACAATCTAAAATCTGCAAAAGGTTATATTGATAAGAACTGGTTAATATTTTTATGAGATGTTTTGTCTCATAAACTCTGGGTCAAGCTGTTTTCATGACCCAATAGAGAGAGAGAGAGAGAGAGAGAGAGAGAGAGAGAGAGAGAGAGAGAGAGAGAGACGAAGCTCAATCCTCTTGAAAGAGGTGTCACTTGACTATAAAGATGTGGCTACATCTTTGGAATTGGCTTGCGAGGGTACGGGACCGAGCTGTAAGACAGAAGCCTGTTTGAGTTTCTGGCGAGCAAACTTTTTTGAAATACTCAACATATTAAATTACATTCCATTATCAAACTACATAAGCTTAAATTACGGATATAAGAGATCATATAAAACTACGATATTCCTTCACTTAAATATCGAATAATTTCACCATAACTAAGGAATCTAAAATTCAATATTCAGACTAATACCGTAATTGAAATATATGTTACCGAATTTATTATAAAATGTCAACATATTAAACTCTATTATTTAAAGAGTGTTTTATTTCTAAATTAACTATTAATGAGTATGAAGTTGCATTTTACTATAATCAATAATATAATTACAAGTAAATATAAGTTATGCAAACAATTAAACTTTCCAATAGATTATATTAAAGAATAGTAAGGAAATATTAAAATAATCTAATGTTGAAACGTACTGATGTTAGATTAACATCTTAACACAAAAAATTCTTATAACACTTAAAATCCTTATACTATATGAAAAATTGTACATAGACGATAATCTTACCTGTAAAGACAGAAGACTGTTTGAATTTCTGGCGAGCAAACTGGCGTGCCCTTGAGCTGGGGCTTTTTATATCAGTTTCTTAGGTCAAAGTCAAATATGGACATGTGCCTAGTTCTTGTGTTCGCCAGAATCTCAAGGTGAGGCTTCGTAGTCTCTTACAGATTATCGTCTGTGTCTATGTACGTTATTACGTAGGTACTTCTGCAATCTTTGGAATCTGTCTAATTCGTCTATTTACGCAACCTACCGAATGTACTTTTTGCTGACTTTAAGATAGAGGGGAAATGTATGTATAAGACGGTTTGTATTTGTTGATAAGGGCGCAATCTTTGTTAAATAGTATATAATTGTAATACCAAAATAAACGGATTTAATCTCAATATATTTTAATAAAGAATTACTTTTAATACAATTTAGAGAAAATTTCAATCTTATTACTTGTACTAAAAAATTCTGTCCTAATAATATTATCGGCGTAATGAAATCCAATATTGGCAAATTCGACAAAAGCGTAAACCATGTTAAAAAAGATCTGGTTGATAAAAAAGAATGTTTGCCACTTATATCAACACAGTTCAAATGAAACAGGTAAACATAATCATGTATTAAGTTGCAGAATTGGTACAGTTAAAATGGAAATGAACAAAACCAAACCAGGATTCAACATTAATAGGAACGGAAAGAGTCTTCTGTTTGATGCCAGAATGGATATCTTTGTAAAACAAATATAATAATAGCGAAAAGGAATCAGATGAAAAAACGGAACAACAACATCTCTCGCATTGTTCCACGTCGGTCCTATCCCTATATTAATGTTTTTGTCCTATATGCAGTTATCTATATCGATGCCTCTACAAGCGAAAAAAAAATGCTTGAAAAAACACACCCAAACCTAAATTAAAAACGAAAGACCATAGTTAGTTTTTGCATGCGTATTCGAAACAGCGCGTATTTAAAACATCAAACCAGACTAATTGGCGTTGAGCATCATTGGAAAAGAGTACAGCGATATAGTACATTCTTTACAATGTAGTTACTGGCGGTCTCACGAACACGAAATTGTGGCGCAGTTGTTATCGAAGGTTTCATTTATATATCGCTTTGGCAACTTTCTAACTAACAGAAATAATCTGAGAGCAGTGGGTTATAGTCAAATCATAATGTAAAGAAACACACAAACACACAAAAAAACCCAAACAAACAAAATAAATAATAATAGGAAAATAAGTACGAGGGACGATGTAAAGGTCTCGTAAACTACCTTAGGTTGGGGTGGGGTGCTCCCAGTATTATCTTTAATTATTACAGAAGACCCACCCTGGCTAGTTTTTGTTAGAAATTGAAGTAGTGATAGAGATGCAAAGCTCCGAGCCGCCAGTCAGCGATGCCGACAGTTAAATTACTAAATACACAAAAATGTGAAGTTCAAATAAACATCAAATTTAATGCCTATCAATAACAGATAGTCTTTCCTCAAATGAAATTCAATATTCAAAACCCTATCACTCGTCTTTCACTCGACCAAGTGACGGCCTATTTCATCATCTGACTTAGTGTGATAGATTTTCCTCCTGTCCTGTGTTTCTACTCATCTGTAGTATTTCTTGACTGGTACCCAGTAGTCCTTCAGTCCAACAACCACATCCTTCACCCTTCCACTTCCTCCACTTCCGTTCTCTGCTTTTCTTGTCTCCCAGAGACTCTGGACCAATTGTACCAGGGTATTTCCCTTCTCTGTCTCCTACAGCTCCTCCGGTCCCTAAAAGCTTCCTTGCCGTAATGCGACAATCGAGCAAATGAGTCACTGACCTATCCGAAGCTCTTTTGTAATTCCCAGAATAACATTGTTTCTCGCCAATTTCGAATGACGTCGGAGTAGCTTATAACTTCCTTATGTAATTCCCGCAAGATGGTTTAGCGACTACTGACGTTTAGTTTCAAGACACTAGATTTAAACTTGCGATTCCAATGGTGGCCACGCCTTGCTCAATTCGATGTCGATTCACCATGGTCTACATAATTAGCAGACATTACCCCTCCCCGGCTGTCTGTCAAGGGTGGATTTACGACCCCCAATTGATATTCCTTGGAGCCGAACACCGGCAATTCATGCCACTTACCTGTGAATCGCACGCAGCCAAATAAGGCGCCAGTAACAAGTTCATATGGCCATGTTATATACAACTGGCTTCCCACCCGTCCTTTTGATGCCAGCTTACACTATCGTAACATAAGCCGGCCGGCCAGCTGTGTACACATCGCTTTGACAGTCATTGTTCGCAAGGCTGACACTCGCAACATTTATGAAGCGAATAATTAGTCTCAGGGTTTAGCATATACATGTTGCAATCTGACTATTGTTCCTTACTTATAACGTGACAGACGACTTGGTATAAATTAATATAAGAAATGCTGGTAACTGAAGTAGCATATCAGGGTTAGTTTTAAAAATATGCCTCTAAAACAGAAATTTTGTGAGCAGCACAATCATGACAAAGTCCAGCCATAATTCAGTCATACGAATGAGATAGTCATGATGCTGTCTAAACAAAATCTAAAAGATGTGAACTCAGAAATCAAATGAAAGAGACGTAATGTGGAAAAGACGTTCTGATGAGCTATAAATTATTATCCCTGATTGACTGACCTATTGATAAATACATAGCTAGAGAATCAGACTGGCACAAAAAATGAAAAATGGATGGGCGAATATATGATTATACGGTGGGAAAATGTGTAGATATGGAATTGAGGAATCGATGCCTTAAGAGGAGCAAGTTGGTTGAAGTGCCAACAGATAGCATTATGTTGCCGGTAGAATCTTTAAACATTATCAAACAATAACATCAGCTGTGGACATATTAAAGATAAGGAATATACATTTTGTTTACTGGTCTTTTCGAATCCATTAATTCACCACTGTAGTAACATATGGTACACCAACAGTACAATGGTCACACGTAGTAGTAATCCAGCCCGATTTAAGGGAGGTAACACTGTCGGGAATGTATGACTATTTAGCTCTGTGTTCATGAAATCGTGTGAAGAAATTGAACCGGGGTAGGGGATAAAAAAAGAACAAAGAAAACAACAACAGTAATCCCGATTTCAATTTTTTGTTTGTTTATACTTATTAGTTATAAAAAAATGTTGAAAATGTCCAGATTAGATAATTTTATCCGTATTTCTTCTTAAAAGGGCATTATCTTCAGATGAATTGAGAAGAAAGAAGATAACATGTCATCAAATGGATAGTGAGGAAAATATACCTGTTGGAAGACAGCAATATTCAAGTGTAAAGCAATGTCAACAAGTTACACTGATACAAGAAAAAATGATTCAGTTTTCAAAGAAGAGCCTTGCGAATATTTATAATGAATGTTTGTAGCGTATAAAATGTGAGACCAAAGCAAGGCCTTTTGTTTGGTGTGTGTGTGTGTGTGTGTGTGTGTGTGTGTGTGTGTACGATGAGTAGACGTTTTATACAATATTTTCATCCAGTTACTAGAAATAAGAATAATGCAAAACATCCTCTAATTTGGACTTTACATCAATTTTTCTTGTTATAACATCTCCTTGAGAAGCTTGTAAATTTAGAGTCAAAATGTAGGAAATACTGAACTGATCGAAAGCACTGAAGGATGAAATACAATGAATAGATTCCATGTTGGCAAAATATGGTGTAGTACATACCAGTGAGCATCTTTACAAAAATGGTACATGGTTACACAAATAAGAGTGCCTGAAACCTCTCCTACATGCATAGCTTAATGAAAGTCACTAAATAATCACATGCAGGTCACAGTAACCTATTTTTGAAGAGATGTACCTTAATCACCATTATGGATCCACTTAATGATGGGTTCAGTAATTATTGGACACAAGAATTGATCAAATTCGAAACAAACTCACAGGAGGTTGCAAGGTATGTCACTGGAACGTAACATATTTGTGGCATGACGTTGAAGTATTCTCCAAGTTGGATCCTCTTATTATACAACATAATCTTAGGAGACGAGTACAGACCGAGGAGAAAACTAAATTTTTTCAAGGCAAGATATAAAGACATACTTAAGGACGGACACTGATGCGAACAAAGTTGACTCCATATACCACCTTTCATGGAAAGAAAACACAAAAGTAATCATAATTAACATAAACCCGATTTTTCAAACAAAACGTAATCTACAACATTAATCATTGAAAGCTCATGCTAAGCCCACCTTCCACCCTATATTTAACAAAACCGATATAAATTTCTTTTTTAAAAGTATCGTATGAGGTCAGGAATATGCTACAAAAACCACGGAAGTGAAATTTAATATATCATCCACTAATTAATGACCTTCGTGCAGGTAAGCATGAAAAAAAAAAAAAGGAATGGCTGATTACAGAATGAAGAATACAGGTATCGTGCACAAAGATCGATGAAAAAGATAATCATGCATAAAGATCGAATAACAAGATGATATTTAAATATTATGCAGCGAGAAGAACGTAAACTGCAACATGTGGATCATATATATATGTCAACCACAGCTGCTGAATGGTGTTAGAATGCTAATATGCACTTGTTATTGCTATGCTCTTTTTGTTGCTAGTGGTGGATTGGGATGGATGAGGAAATGAATTCGAGCACGTAATGACTGACTTTGAACAACGTCGCCAATGGCTGCTTAGAATAATATTATATACTCAGTACTTAAAAATGTTACAGATAACGTCAATTTTTTCAGATAATGCTCTCGTGTGTTTTTCTTTTTGTATTGAAATTCATACTTTTTTACAGTTCTCGTTTGCATCGCCCACGTTATACGTAAATCAATGCAGATTACATACTTCTTAAATGAAGCACTTCATCCATTAGAATATTGTATTCCGATGCAAAGTTTTAGATCTTTCCAAACAAGTTCAATTTTACATATCAGGATACGTAAAAGAAGAAGATTTTATTCGAAAGAACATATTGTGACAAGACAAATACAACACAATTACATTTTCGAATTACATAATGTTGCATTCCTCTAGTACAGTTTATTTAATAAGATGTTGCTTATGTTGTTTTGGGTCTCAGCGAAAGATAGGCTATACATGGTGGCAAGGATAACTGGTGGACGAAGAAACCGGGAAAGTTTCAATAATAACTGTAAACCTACCGGAAGCTACTGGCGAGTTTTGTCACATTCAAATATTGACCGAGCGTGAGACTCCAACTAACGTGAACAGAGGTGAGATGGAAGTGATCGGTAAAGACCATCGCTTCACACCACTCGGTCACCCGGGGTCCCCATTTACATGATGTACATTAAACAGCATGTGATGACCTGTAAGTCTTTTATAGTGACCATTTCAATTTAAGTTGTATATAGTGACCATTTCAATCGCATGTAATGACCATACAACTTCTATATAATAACCACTTAAAATCGTATGTGATGATGACCAAAAACGTATTTGATGACCATTTCAATCGCGTGTAAATGATCATTTAAGCAGTATGCAATGCGCATTTAAAATCGTTAATGATGACCATTTAAGTCATATGTGATGACCGTTTAACTCGCATATATTGACCTCTTAAATAGGGGCCCCGAGTGGCCGAGTGGTCTAAAGCGCTCTTCGTTACGGATCACTGCCATCTCACCTCTGTCTGCGCCGGTTCGAGTCTAAGATTCAGCCAATGTGGGCATGTGAGAAAGCTTGCCAGTAGCTTCTCCTGGGTCGGTGGTTCTTTCCGGGGTTTTCCGGGTTCTTCCTCCACCATTAATACTGACCGCCATGTATAGCCTATCGTGTGCTGAAAAATGGCGTTAAACCCCACAACAACAACAACGACCTCTTAAATCGCATCTGTTGATCATTTGAATCGCATGTGATGACCATTTCAATCGTATGTGATGGCCATTTAAGCCATAAGTGATTATCATTTTCTACTCAAATGTTTATATCATCATGTAAAGCTCAGTATTTAGCTTTGAAAACCTAGATTTGGCAGGGAATCTATTTAATAGCAAAAGTCATCGCATCGGTTTTGTTCTATTAAAGGTTACCAGGTATTAGATGCAGCAACTTCAAGTACAGCATTTGTGATATTCAGTTTTATCAGAACGTTTGGATGCATAAGCTTCAGGGATATTATCTGGAAGCAATCTCGCAAGACTATGCAATCATCAGTAATATCATCTGTGTATAAACGAAAGAGTAAAGGCTCTGAGATGGACACCTGCATGAAGTGGCTGAAATTCCCGATTGACACGAGTTTAGCCGTACACGTTGTTTCCTCTCAGACAGAGTGTTTCTAAGTCATTCGAAAGTGGATGTCTAATTCTATAGGTTTTTAGTTTGTACTAAAGACAATGATGCCAAACCCCTTTAACAGTCATGGAGATATCGCAGAAGACCATACTCATATTTCCATTCTTGTTAAAAGCCAATAAGCCGGTGAGTAGAAGAATGCCAGGGTAGGATTCCTGATCGGTGCTTGTAATGTAGATAATTTTATTAAAGATAATCGCCTAATTATTTGAATATGAACATTTTCATAATATTCCCATGATTATTAATGAGTTTTATTGATACTTAATTCGTAGCATCATTCCCGTTGTCTGTTTTTTTAAAAAAATTTTACTAAATTTTGGTTATCAGTCTTACCATTATCAATATCAGGTTTGTCTCGTATATCGTATAAATACATAGGTTTCCGATTTCTATGACTGCACAATAAAATGAAAATGATTAACTGATGTGAGCACGGAAGCATAGTTTTAAGACCTTTACTGAAACGACGGTTATCAACTTTCGTCAAATGCTATCGATTTTAAGCGAATATAATTGTTAAGATATGACGGGAAACATAACAGAATAGGAAACAGATAAATAACTGAACAAAAAATAAGTCTTCATGCAATAGTTGTCTTAATGTGACGACACGAAACTCATTTACAGTAAAATTATCGGGATTAAATATTTTTTAATTCAAGATCTATATTTATATCCTGCATCAATGGCTTAGCATACATCTAAGAAGTACAGTTTTATGTACGAAATAATGTAACATATTCAGTAAACATACAAATTCACATGTTTACTTAGCTTCTTATTAATTCCGTTAACTGTAAGACCCAAGGTGGTCGTTCTATATTTGGTGGTTAAGACTCCGATTTGTTGCAAAGAAAAATCAGAACAGAAAACGCTCATAAACGTCAGACACTTCTACTATTGGTCGAACGCATCCGAATTTATGTTTGATGAAAGGACATCGGATTGCCCGGAACAAATCTGACTGACTGACTAACATTTACTCTGAGATGTTCTTCAGAGGTCAGAAGATAAAATAAGTTATACTTCGGTATAGTTGGAACGAAACTGGTAATCTAAAGAATGATTTTCATAAGAAAACAAAAGTAAACCGAAGAATTGTGACTAACTAAAGATATGTATTTGCCATTAGTGGAATATATGAACTAGCTTTACAATTTCACGTATATATCTTAAACGGTTTGGGAATTTCACTTTGGACACGAAAGTGCCGATATTGTATGGAAACTTTAAAACTGAATAATTGTGAGCAGCAAAATTCACATCGAATCTCTAGTTACACGGAGATACATTAAACTGTTTTCAGAGATAGGATCCATAAACAAAACTTTTGAAGGACAGACGGATGGAACACGGGAGAGATACAGACGGACTGAGCAATATAACTATTCTGGCGTATTACATAGTTGGATGGTAAAAACATAATGCTTTATTTTCATTAGTTTTTAACACCCAAAAACCATGTTTAGAAATGGCGTCTAGTAGTGTGTGTGTGGTTTTTTTATGTGTGTTTGTGTGTGTGTGTGTGTGTGTGTTTGGGTAGCTGGAGGTCTCGCACTATAGAGATTAGCATTTATTTAAATTACATAATAATCGTATGAGAACACACGTTTAGAAATATTGCATCTATTGTCACTTTATAGAAGTTTGCATTCATTTGATACATTTTGCCTAACAAGACGTACATCACCCGCAGTTGTTGATTCTGTAACAAATTCTCCACACCCTGGCTGTCCTAGCTCATAACTTATCGTTAGTTTTCTCAATTTTTGCAGA